>JAPYZD010000574.1:0-76929 GCA_030522725.1 Ichneumoninae sp. B BG-2022a
GTTTGCGCCGCTAGATGGCACTAGTAGCAAAACCTTATTTTGCACACCGATGACCAGTGCGCAAAGTACTTTGCACACCGGTGAACCAGTGCGCAAAGTGTTTTGCCCACTGGTGAAGCCGCATCGTGCGGCAATCAGCGATTTTGCATGTCTGTGAGCGGTGGGGAAACGAGGATTTTGCATGCATGAGTAAAGAAAAAATAATTTATTTGATGGCCGTTCGTAAATAAATATTTATTGGGTTTAAATCAATAAAAATATTTATTTAAAGAAAATAAATATTTATTTGCAGGTGCCCGTCAAACAAATTATTTTTCTGGGTGTAAAAAGGCGAAAATTCCATTTACAGACATCTGCATTTTTATTTAACACGGACTTTTGTTCGAGACAGCGAACAGTTGTAGTCCTCCTATCGATTGAGCGTAGAGCAATTAATCGGTGAATTCGACGATGAGATAAAGTCTCCGGTCCTGAGTAATTACCACGCGATGGTCGCGAAGTCTCGGGAGAAAAAAACAAAAAGCAGAAAAAAAAATCCGATAGTCGGTACCGAACGCGTGTTTGCACACACGCAACGCGAGACGATCGGTAGTCAGATATGTGCGCTGATATATTCGCGTATGAAAAGGGGGAAGCACGTAGAGCAGCCCGAGGCGAAACACGCGCCCGCGTTACCTCACCGTCGATTTATGCGAATCTCCGGTTGTTAATTTCACCGACTGCATTTGCGGTTCGTATAACTCCGGAGAGAAAGAGAGACAGAGAGCCAGTGCCGCCGTATAATGTTCGTAGAAAAAAAAATGTAGAAAAAAAAAAACAACAATTGAAAATAAAAATGATAATACCGTACAGGTAAGCCGATCGTCTTGCAACAATGTTCAACTTCACCTTGCCGGCTTGGTATATCATACGAAACATATATATACACATATATATTGCCTTTAGCCGTCTGCACGAGAGCCGACTGCGAGTACGCGTCTGTCCCACGAAAAAGGGAGCGGCGAGAGTGAACCAGAGATTCGCGTAACGGCTCACGCGCGCATGAGTGAATGCACTCGAGTAGTTTATCCGTACGGTTAAAGTACGGTGCACCGCCGGGACGTAGGAGTTGAGAGTGTGCGAGGGGCCGCGTGTACCGCGGGCGCGCAGCATCGGCTCGGGCACCTGCTCGTTGCTCGGGGCTCGCGACGAGCCGGGCCGCGACCCCGTGCACCCATACGCGTCCGCGAGATCCTCGGACACTCGTTGGGCCGGGGAGAGAAGCGAGGGAACGAGCGGAAGGTGCACGGAGGAGTGAACGTGGCTCGGGAGAGCTCTCTCGCGAGAGCTGCGAAAAAAGACTCGCGGGTTCCGTCCGACACTCTCCCGCCTCGACGGAGCTGATTGACGAGAAGAAACCCAACGGAGAAGGAGTCACCGAGATGCCGTGCGTGTGTGCGTGCGCACGCCGAGAGAAGCGCATAGCAATGAAGCACGTGCTCTCGAGCCGTCGCACTCCCGGCCGAGTGAACGAACGCCCGATCGGCGCGGGGAATGAAAAGAGCCGGAACGATATCTCTCAGCCTCGCCCAATGCGAACGCACCTGCCTCCTTCGCGCGATTGTATTGCGCACACATCTCCTCAGCCCCATGCAGTTTCCATACGCATTAAACGCGCGCGTCCAGCGTCAAAGATACTCGGTCCTCGGGGGGTGTTCGCGGCGTTGATACATATTTGCTCTCTCCGCTCTCGACTCTTCCTCCTACGTTCATTCGTGGATAAGCACATATATAAACATACGTGCTGGGGGTAGGGAAGAGCGGGGCAAAATGGACTTTTTTTTACCAATTTTTCTCGTGGCATAGAAAAAAAGTCTGATCGCGAACGGAGAACGCGGGTCCGTTTTGCCCCAAGGTTCCGTTTTACCCCGCTCTGTCCTGGACACGCTGATAGTGTGGGCAGGGCATAACTATGCATATGCACCCAAGGCGAATCGATGCACCGGCACGCTGCGACGTTTCGTACCCGCTGAGAATTCGCGAACAACGTCGAACACCTCCGGATTCCTTTGGGCGAACACACGTACACACATGAGTTATGCTAAAACTCGGAGCCCCGAGGCTCGAACACTTCGCAAAATCAACTCTGTACCTATATGAATATCTGAATATATTACACGGAATTGCATTTTTATTTTAGACTTAGCTCGAGGCTGTGCGGTGACACGAATAGGATTTTTAAAACATTTACAACTAAATTTGATACGAAAAAAGCGATTCCTTGATGTCTTAAAAATCTTCCATGCCAAGCGTCGAGATTTTTTTATTTTATCAACTGAGATTTTTTCGACTGAGATATCATGAATGCGTATTCTCGCTCGTAAATTAACGCTACGTCACCCGACGCATTAACAATCGTAACGCAGGTATTAAATCGCAGCTGGGAAAGGGAGTGCGGATTTCAGTGGGGTCACGCATCCTAGCGTTTATGTATACCTTAATACCCGGTGTACCGCTGCACGCGCAGGTGCGCCTCTGGCTGATACTCGCGGGATGAGGCACGCGCAACGAGAGAACGGAGCTGGGGCACGCGCGTGAAAGTTTCACCCTTCTCTCCCGTCCGGCGAATCCAGCTCGCCGAGAAAGAGAGACGAGGCAAAAGGCCCGAGAGAGATTCTCGCGCGAGTCTCTCGCGACATCGGACAGCCTGTCATGACAACCACAACCACACGGAGTAATTAGAATTAATGCGGTTGCCAGTCATCCACCGCGTGTCCTCGCGCGAACAGGCCGACGAAATAATGCAATAAAGACAAAAATAGGAGGAGAAAAAAAAAAAAGAAATGAAAAGAGCATTAAATGAAGAAAGGGCAGGATGCTGAGGCAGCCGGAGAGTCGACGAGAGATCGAGATATAATTCGGTCGAGAGAATTGCGCGCGCGCGCGAGGATGCACCGTGCACTCTGCAATTATTACGGTTGCTCGTGAAATCTTTCCGCCTCTCAACACCCGCCGAAATAGGGGCGAACGGTCTCTTGCGGTGTAACGGTCCGTCCCCCCGCGCACACCCGGAGATCCTGAGAGAATTCTCTTGATTTAGCGTATGTGCCACGGCGATATTGTACCGTGTACACGGAATTATCTCGGTGGATTTTCAGTGAGAAGTGCTCGTACGTTTAACAAATAATCTCTCGTCCGCGAAGATCCGCAATCGTTCTCTCGTTAATTTTACAATTTTTTTTTTTCACTGTACCGTATTAAAAAAAAAAAAAAAAAACACAAAAAGTTGCAAAATCAGGTAGAAGAATATTGTATAAATTCACGGATAAGAGATGTCAGTCGAATGTACGATCATTTGTCTTTACCATGTTTGCAAAGGTTATTAGTTTTTGGCAAATCGCTGAGTATAGTCGTCGTTCGAGTAAACCAGTCGGATTAGAGCCTCTCTCGTGTAGAGATGCCCGGTCAATTTCTCGCCCGGTTGCGACAGTGGAAAGCTGGCGGGTTCGCGTCGTGAGAGGAACGCGACGCTTGGATCAACCGTTTGCAGAAGCCGTTGGATCGTAAAGCTTCAGGCTCGTTGAATCGAATAAACTCCGGCGACTTAAACGCGCGAGCGCACATATATCTATACGTGTTTATTTATCTACCGTGCGGTGTCTACTCGGGAGTCGCGAACTATAAAGCAGAATGAAACGAGAGAAATAGGGGGGCTCGCGCCGATGCGCCCGCGACTCTCTTCGCAAACGTTCCAATAATTGACGGACACTATTTATTAAATGTCGCTTCGTTAATAGGTCGATCCCGTCGTTTATCACGCTGAGATACGAGATCGAGATCGTTCGATTATATACGTTGGGTTAAATTGAAATCGTGCGGATAGTCGTTTGCCGGGTCCTACGCGTCTCCGGGCGTAAGCCGGCCCACGTGACGGCGACGATCCAGCCCGCTTGGGGTACATAACGAATTCTCTCGTGTGTGACTCTCGTCGAGCGACGAGCGATTTATATTAACGTTCGGTTAATTAACCCGATCGCCATTGAAACCGGTTCGTCGCAAGGACGCGCCGATTCTCTCCGTCCCGTCCTATCTACCCGTATTACTCGTAATTATTCGTCGCCAATTCACTCGATCGACTGTATACATACGAACGTTTCTCGCGCAAGTTCGAGAGCATTGCCAGGTAATTATGTTAAAATATTGTAATTAAGCGGGCCGCATTACGTCGATATTGATATAATCGGTAGTCTTTAGATATCCTGTCGGTGTATATTCATGCCGGACATTAACGACGTTACCATTCATTAAAACGGCGAAATGATCGCGACGCGGTTGTAAAATCTCGGATCGGCTGTCCCGATAGATAAGCGGGCGTGTGCGTGCGGCAGATCGGCGAGTTCTCGCCAACGGGAGTCGATCGTGATCTCGGAGGTAGGTAGTGAGGTGTACTCGCATTTAAATGCGGACATGTGTGATTATACAGGTAACGGGTGTTATTATCGTTAAAGACTCGGTGTAAATTCAATATAAAATTTCTCTCCGGTGGGGGGGATCGGTGTGTGTGACCAATCGATTGACTGCATCCGAAGCCGGGACATCCGGTGAAAGGATATACCGATTATTAGTGCCACTTGTCCCGCGAGTCGCCTCTCCGGTTTCATTCGATTCGGTGGATAAAATTGGTATCAATTTGCTCGTGTGCAGTCTCACTCACCTACTCACTTTGCTCGGGCGCCGGAGGGGGGGATACGTATACTGTTACCCGGGGAGAATTGGCCGGGATACGCGCGAGAACCGTCCCTCGTTCGCGCGAATCGTTCCGGCGACGAGTCATTTGTACGCCAAGGCGATTTTACTTTTTTTTTTTTTTCGTCTGGACATCAAGTTTGCGAGAACACTCCGCCGGCTCGCTTCGATTCTGACCACCACGGTGATCGACAAAAAAGCCATAACCCGATTCAGCCTCCGACAGATAACTTCAGTAGGACTCTCGAGAAGTGCCCGGTGGATGCTCGAAGCCGAGGGCGATATCTCGCCCCAAAAAATTAAGCGTCAATTTAAATTCGTCGTGACGCGACACTCTTTCGCCAAACGAGATCTCACCGGTCCGAACTGCGGCCGTTCGGTTGCGTATCGCTCTCCCACTTGGCCTCGAGAATTATTGGCCGTCCTCGGCGCAAAAAAAGTCGCCAACATGAAACTCGGATTATCCTCGGCGGAACGGACGCGAGACGCTTTTCTGAAAAGGCTACTCGAGAACGCGTCCGCGAACGCGCTCGCACGCCCCTCGTTGTCCCACACGGCAGCAGCACTTCGAGACGTCCGCGTAATTGGCGTAACTCCGATTTGGCGAAGGCTCCTTCTCTCTCGGTGTGTACGTGCGGATCGAATTTACAATCGTTACCATCGGCTTCTTATGGCTCGACGCGAACGTCGCGCGCTCGTCGATCTACTGTAGTGTACCCATTCGCGGGGTACTTATCCGAGCTTTATGAAGTTTCTTTCGAACATGGCCGAGAATGAAAAAAAAAAAAAACTTGAACGGATATCGAGGTTCGCAAGAGAGATGCCTATAAGTTTGACGAATTTGGTACCTTCATTTTTTTTCAAGCTACACTGATTCTTCTTTTCATTGACAGTCATCAATTCTTCTTTTCATTGGCTGTCATCAATTCTTCTTTTCATTTATACGCATTCAATTCTGAAAAAAAAAATTGCTACTTTTTTGAGAAAATACAATATGTATAGAAACATATTAGCATAAAGTGTCGTAACGTTTCATTTATGAGTTCAATAACTACTATCCTAAGCGTTTCGTCCTCCGTCTAAAGTACGACGGGTTTGCTCGTTTAGGGGCTCGCGCAGGACCTGCGAAAGTTTCGGTGTGGTGTACGACGGGTTGCGAGACTGCAGGCGCTTACCGCAGAGGCGGTCGATAGGGCAGTTTCGCCGGGGACGTCGGAGCTCTCCTCGTTCGTAAACACAGCATGACGTCGTTCACGAATCCGCTCTCGAGCGTTTATCCGCGGTGCTGCCGGCGAACGAGTTGCGGGGATGTGCGGAGCGAGGGGGGAAACAGATCGAGACACCGCGCGCTTCATTGCTATTCGAAAGACGAAACAGTCGTTGAAAGATTTCAAGCGGCGAGGAGCGTGGAGAGTCTCCGAACAAGTCCATATAGCCCGTCGGCGCGCTTTCCGCGTCTTTGCTGACCGGAGTAGTTAGCGGCGCGGAACTCGCGAGCGTAGTTACTCCTTCGCTAATGAGATTGAACGAGCCGCCGGTTCGCCGGCGAGATCGAGGAAGCGACGATGAAAAAATTTATCGATATTCATGCTCACGGCAACTCGTTTTGCGCGCCTGCGGAGTTCCGATCTTTCCAGGAAAGTAGGTAGGTAGGTAAAGTGGATTCTCCGCTCCGCTCCGCGATACACGATCGTGTATCGCCCCTGCGTCGAGCCGAAATCGAATGGGCACTCAGATTCGTACAGTTACACTCGAGGGTACAGGAAATTGGATTTTAAATCCAAGCCGAAATGTGGCGCGATGCTTTGTGTCGGTCCCTTTCACGAGAGCCCACATGATTCCCCGATCCGATCATCGGGAGAGAGAAAAGGAACAACACTTTTGCAATCAGGTGATTTTCACTTCCTGCTCGAAATCGATGCTTCGATATATATAATTGTGAGTGAGATACATTCCTCGAAGAGAGGCAATGTTTTTTTTTTTTTTTTTTTTTTTACAAACGCAGCGCGCTCGGCGCGAGCGGAGGCGTGGATATCCTCGTCGCGGTGCACGACGAAAGATGAAAAAGGAGAGAACGCGCGCCGGAGAAGGTTCGATTCGTGACGGCACGAGGAGAGCAATACCGCCGACCGCGATAATTCCGCCATTAACTTTTTCGGTCCACGCGCCGCCGATGTTTAATGTCCTTCCAATTTCGTACCGGCGATTTGTCTCGGTCCTCGTGTCGGCAGTAAGAAGGTAGAAAACTCGATCATCAGCGACGAGGAACCTTCGAATATCGAGGGTAAACCCGCAGCCGCGCCGTCCCCAGACGACATTTTTGGTGGTGGATCGTTTTCGAGTTTCCGGTTCTCGCACTGGGGCAAACAATGATAACTCGAGATCGGAGTTGAGGTAGACGGAGGAGAAACGTACAGCGAAGTTTCTTCGCGGCGGTTTTTATTGTGTCACTTTTTTTCACCGCGAAAAAATGTGACCTGGTAGCTCAGCGTGAACCGTGAGCCGGGATGAGCAAATTGCGTATACCGGTCGCGCGACCGCGGCACTGCCGAGGTCTTGTCGTCGTGGTTGTTGATGGAATACACCTGCCGTTCCCGGACGAGACAAGAGAGAAGAGCTCAACTCTCGGCAGCTCCCCGGTGTCTTTTATATTCCTTGCACTATATACGGGAGAGGCCCTCTCGAACTATACACGGAGCTTCGTGTACGGAGGGCAGGAGCGCTTTTTAAATGCTTCGACATTTTTTTTTTATTTTTTCATAAGATTCCTTCGTACAGTTTGGGTGGGACAAAGGCACGGGGAACTCCTACGATTCTTTTCATTAATGAAAGCATCGCTGCACGTGAATGCCTTGATTTTTTGTATTATTTTTGGACGATAGTGGTAGAATTATTATAAATGATACATAAAAAAAGACTTTGAGATATGAATTTTAAGACACGTATGCTTTCTTTACAGTTAAGTTTATACGCGATTCATCTTTCGAGCCCATTTTTTATTTAACATTTTTTTTTTCTTTTTTTTTTTCACGGTTCACCACGAGGTAATATCCATATGCCTCGATAATATACCTAAGCTCAGGAGGTTCACCGTTCGAGGGTAAAATTTATGCGAAGGCGTTCGAATAAATCAGACCACAAGCGCGCCCGCCTTTCTTCCTTATTCCGTTCTTCTCGCTATGAAATCGCAGCTTTTACTGCCGAAAATTGATGATTTGTTTTCGCATGCCCAGCGGGTCGGCGAGCGAGATGGTTCCCAAAGCGAAGGAGTGAACGCGGCGAGGACGTGCGAGCGCGCGGCGGTGAACGAATCGCGTGTCGGTCGATGATTTACTCACGCCCTCGTAACGAATCTATTAATTATTTATGGGGCTTTCGCGAAATTTATTTGCCGAACTCAACGGGGATTCCCCGACGCGAAGGCCACGACGATGTGCCCTCTGTTCCGCGGGCCATATTCCTCAGGTTATATTCACCTCATGTGCCTGATATAATGATTGGTCGAACTTTCTGGCTCCTTTAAACGCATACAAATATTCCGGAATCGCAGCGAGCCAACAGTTGTGCAGTTGAGTACTCTATACTGCTTCGATTATAATCATAATTGATAACTTATTATAGGAAGGGATGCGGTGAAACTCAAGAATTATGGCCAACGTTGCCTTCACTCGGTCCTTCGTTACAATTTGTATTTTCTAAACGGTTCAATGAAACATTACGACATTTCAGGACATCACAGCGTTGATGTATCCGTTTGAAATTTTGTTCCGACTTCACTCACACTGTAAAAAAAATTGTAAATTTAATGTACGATTGTAATGAAAAATTAATATATTTTTTCATTCAAAGTAATGTAAATTATAAAAATTGAAGTACTTTTCTAGTAAAATTAAAGTAAATTATTAAAAATAAAGTACTTCCAATATTTTTAATGCACTTAACATTAATTTTCCATCGGAATTGTACACGAAATTTAATATACTAGTTTTTGCATAAAAACTTCCAGTCTAAATTTGTTTTATAGCGCAATCTTTTTTTCAAAGTAATATACCGTTAACTCTTCAATCGCTAAGTTCCTCTCCCGTCGAAAAAAAAGTGTTTTCTCAACTGTTCTATTCTACTTCGGATGTGAAAAACATCACTTTTGAAAAATGTAGCTTCTCATCGTCAGTTATATTGGCTTGCTCATCCGCGAACATCAGGATCGACACGGCTCACTGTACCTTTCTTCTTTCTTCCCTTCGAGAAAGGCGCCACCGACGTTCCGTTTTGCAAATTGGTACCACACCCCTTTCTAACCCCCGCCACGAGCCAGCACCCGTAACGAGTTCACGCCCGATCCGTAGACTAATTGTTCTCACGAGGCGGCGATGGCCTGATGACTCCGTAGAGCGGTATACTTTGGCTTTCCAGAAAACGACTCTGGCCGACCATTCACGGAGACATATGGCTTGCGCTTCTGTAATTCTCGACTCATTCAATAGTCATTCGCCAAGTCATTTGCGCTCGGAGAGTGGGCGTGCACCCTTCCGCCGCAAGGTGCTCCACCCCGAAAATCTGCCCGGCGCAAAAATCATCGAAACTTGGAAAATTAGTCACGGGATCCGTGCGCAATTATTGAAAATGTTCGAGCCAATACAAGTTCCCAAAAAAAAAATCTTGACTTTCTTTCATTCGTCGAACGCAGAGAAAGAACAAGCCCGCGAGAAACTCGGCGCCTGGTTATAATGAAAGGTCTTCGTAGCAGGTTTAGTCAGAAATAAGCTAATTAGGGAAAAGAGGAGACGTGGCAGCGGCTGCCGCTAATCGTTGGGCTTCTTTGACCGAAGCTAGCACCGAAGGTGAGAATGCAACGAGCACGACGACGCCGCAGCAGCAGGAGCAGCATCACGAACACAGTGACTCCCAGGAGAGACGACGTTAAAGCAACGTTCCGCGGCCAACGCTTCTGCAGTAATATAGAGGCGTACCTAGAAAGGCGTACCTTGAAAGTAATTAGGAGTTAAAGGTGCCGCGGTAATTACAGTTTCGTCGCTGCTGGTGGTGAGGACGTTCTCGACACTAGCCAAGCTAGAAGCCTGGCTTAGCTAACTACAGTTCGCTGTATAGTTATATTCCGCACAAAAGACGTCGCGGCATAGAAAACGGGATGGCTTGGAAGTAACTTCTCGGGACTGTCCTCTCGTCGCCCGAGTACTCAAAAGTTTCTCAATTCGTTTCATCGTTCGTGTTTCTCGTTAATGAAACTCCCGTTGATTGTATGCACGAGGAGAGGAGAGGATTCGAGCTCCCCGAGTGTAGAAACGAGGTGAACCGGAGGAGACTTCGCCCGCCCGATCGTTAATACTCCGCGAGAAACCGGATAAAAGACTCCGCGAGAATCCGCGCCGAGCGAAACGGAACGGACGTAACGATGAGGCGAGTCGAACACAATCGTAGAAACGCCGCTTGACGAGTTTGCCGGTTGTTAAAACGATAGACCCATCTATCCGGGAGAGTTCGAGGACTGTGTGTGTCCGCCTCTGTACCACTTTTCAGTTGTTCGTCTCGTAGTTCCTCATTGTTCGAGGTTCGAACAATGGACGCTCGCCTGCATTTAGACGGATTTTGTTCGCGAATCGGTCAAAATCCTTTCTTCGAATCTCGTGGCCGTGTGCCACGATTCGCTGCCGCCGCTCGTTCCGATCCTGATGCGATGCCGCGTGCGCGAAGCTTCGCAGCGGGGATCCATTCTGCGAGCTCGGACGCTGAGAAACGGGTTCGGAATGAATTTCGGGAGATAATCTCCCGGGTCCGGCGTTAGCGGAGCATTAAAATTGTGCCGCGGTTGCGATCCTGATATTTTGTCAGACTACAATAGTGTCCTGTCACAATATGTACTTCTTTCGTTACTTCGACAGCTTCACCTGCGCGGAGCTGCAGACCTGCTTCCTGAGATATTTTTACCTCGCCAATACACTTTCGACGGCTTAATGATCGTATAAATGAGATAATGATACTCAAGTCCGGGACACTCAAGTTGGTGTCAAAATTTTCCCGTAAAAAGTAAAAATAAAAAAAAATTTAACATCGCATCTGCGTAAGAATATTCTTCGGCTGGTCGACCAGTTGGAATGAAATTCGAATGATCGATCGATAAATTGTGGTTGCGCGCACGATCGTTTAAGAAATCAAAGACATTAGTGGACGCGCGCACCGTATAATTCCATTTGGCCGGTCGAAAAACGGTCGGGCATGCGGAGATGGGTTAGAGAAGCATTTGCTCCGATTCCCTCGCGAGAGCTGTGGAGAGAAGAGCAAGCGGTAATTCGCGAGCGAGAGCAATCGGGAATGAATCAAATTGTAAATCAAATAAGCTCTCCGCGTCCCTAATCTTCCACCTTAAAAATCGCCGCTCGCCGAAGTGCGGGACCGTCGGGCCCAACGTCCCGGCAATCTTATTTTTAATCAAACTCGATCGTCGCTCGTTACAGACGCTGCGTTACTCTCGCGCACACACATATACATATATTCAAGAGAGCAGATGATTCTTCTCATCGCGCTCACTCGCTCCGGGCTCCATTGTACTTTATATCGACTTTTTATGCGCAGGGTAATGACGTCCAAGCCGAGGGTGAGAGACAGAGACGCGGAGATGCGGAGTCCTGGCGGCAATTTCGTTTCGGCGCCGACGGTAGGTAAGCACTAGCAAGATAGGATAAGAGCGCCTCGTCGATGGGATTCATCCAGGGGGGGCGCTCGATTTGTTCGTCCATATCGAGAAATATATAAGAACCTCCCGGGTAAGAGTGCTCGAGGGACTGAGAATAATTCTGCAACAGCAATAAGGCATAGGAGAAGCCCGGGCAAAACGGGGACATGGGGCAAAACACGGACATGTACCTCGTTTTGCCCCAGATGGTTTTTTTTAATATCCTTTTCAAAACCGGTGCCAATACAATTTTGGTATCGCTTTAGTAGGTTTTATTGCTTAACGTCCCCGTTTTGTCCCGGTCTACGGGGAAACCGAGGCAAAACGGGGACATGGGGCAAAATGGGGACATGTACCCCATTTTGCCCCAGATGGTTGTTTTTTAACATTTCAAAACCGGTGCCAATACAATGTTGGTGTGAAAAACAATGGATCTATGCTTTTGGTATCATTGTACCAGGTTTTATTGCTTAGCGTCCCCGTTTTGCCCCGGTTTCCCCTATATAATATCGATGGCTTAATTCCATAAGGGCATATCGGCTGAGTATAAGTATAGCCTGTTCGTCCTTTTGGCACTAGGCCGTCGATATATTTTTTTACATTGTGTATTCGCGAACATATCGTAGCGATGCGTGAAGTATTTCACTGGAAAAGCGTGTTGTAAGGTACGGAGGATATTTTTTTTTTCGTCCCGTGGCCGACGAAAGAGAACGTGTCCACGCGTTTCACGTGGCTTAACTGCTGCGGGTAGTTAAGCGAGTCGAGGATGCATTCAGGGACCGGAAGTGGGCGGAACTGCAGCCTGCGCTTCTGCATTGTACCGGAGAGAACTCGGCGCTTTTTTTCTTCTTCCATCTCCTTCGGCCTTCGCTCGATGCGCACTGTATACGAATAGGTATGAATGAGAAGAGAAGAGGGATCGAGGTAGGGGCGCCCAGGGCCAAAAGGACATTCGATATCCGTAATACCGTAATAACAAGCGCATACCTTCCCGCGGTACTACATCCACTATATACGCGTCAGGGGCAATTCTTCCTCGTTCGCTTGAGAAAATTTTTATACTGCTCAATGCGAAAAAAAAAATAGGAAAAAAAGGAAAAATGAAAAAAATCGTCCATGCATTCACGCTGAAGCGAACGGTGACGTAAGCCGACGTAAGCAGGAAATCGAGTGGTGCTCGCGAATTCGAGTATCTGCAATGGAGAGGTCTCGAGTTTGTTAAAAAAAACCTCTCGATCTCGAGTACCGGAAAATTCTACCTACGTGCTGTACAGTTATGTCTACTTTCTTACGTAGAAAATTTAATATTTTATAGTTTCACTCTGGAACAAAAGTATTAAATTTTCGAAATACCGCATCCACGAACGGCCCACCCTCCTCGCCGGCTCCGAAAAGCGAGAGTTTCGCGTCACGCTCGGGGTATACATTCACGGTATAAGGGTTTCTCTATTTTTACGGAGGTCAGATTATTTTCTGCTGCTGGCGCAGTGGCTGCGCGTGTGGAGTCGGGCACACCCTGTACAACCCACTTCCCTTCTAGCAATACGGAAAATATACGAGACCCCGTGCACGAGCGAGAGATGCCCCGGTCGGTGGAAAGTCGACCGGGGCTATTATTTTCTGGAAAGGATACTCGAGACTTTCACCATGGTCTTCACGTGCGGATCGTGAAACACGAGAATGGTAGAAAAAAATATCGCTCGCATGCGTTGGCACGCGTCGCGTTAAATTCTGTTTGACTCTAGGCAACTTTGTTTATCGCCTACGATGGTAAAGAATCACCGAGATGAAAGTATGGGTTCTGAGAGCTTTGCCTTACGAAACTGTTCGGCGTTAAAGTTACATCAATATTTACGACATCAAATGATAGCTTTATTTATTTATTTTCATTTTCAATTCCATCTACCGATTGCGGATTGCTAAGATTTCCCACGAACCAAATTTCTCGCACATGACAAATGTTGCACAGAAATTCAGTATCTATTTTGCATAATGTGAAATTAAGTGGGCAGTCTTATGAATTGGGCGAAAAATTAGTCATTTTTAAAAAATTTTTTAAAGAAAGTTGTGGGACGCTTTTTTTTCAAACTCACTGGGTTTATTCGTTATACATTTGTACATATTCATGAATTTTTTCATTGACATAATAAATATAACTAATAAAAAATAAAATACCTCCTCCATAAAGTCCCCTTTTCCCTTTTTTTGTCATTGGAGACGTAAAAAAATTGTTAATGTTCAAAAAATAGTATTAAAAAAAGTCTTTCGCCAGATTAATGGTATTGCATCAAATGATAACTGAATAAAAAAACATTGACTTTGCAATCCGATCTACCGATTACAGACGTTGAGCTTTCTGACGAAACGTACAGGATTTCTTGTGCATGGTCCCGTTTCCCGTCGAAATTGAGACGGGAAACCGCACGGTGAAAAGCCGCAACCAGTGTCCGAGCACACTTAACGAACCGCGTTACGCGATCGCGATCTGGACAGTGTCTCTCCGAGACAGGCAAGCACTTGGAAGCGGAGAAATATAATTCCCGAGACAAGTCAGTCTGCGACGTTGAGTTGCGGGCGTGGTCGAGTCGTTGCAAACTTCTGGAATGCACAAGTGGTCCGGTAACGGGACACCGAGTTCGGCAATGAGAGAGCAAAAAGCTCGCACCGTAGGCGAACGCGCAAACGAGGGAGCCATCGACAACAAACAGGAACTCAAAAGAGGCGGTCGGACTTATCGGGTTACCGGGCTCTCCGAAACACTTGGCCTCTGATTTATCGGCGGAAGTCGATTAGGCGCAATCTTACACGCAATTGCGAGGAGAAGAAAACGTCGTTCAACGGTCCGTGACGCCGTTCGCTGTTGCGTGTCGCACGCACGGGTCCCGCGAAGGCAAAATCCTGAACGATATGTCTCTGGTGCGCGATGCAGTATAAAGTGTGCCCGACAAAACGTACGCGTGCCGTTGATCATATATGCTCAGGCGACATAATTGAATGGAGTGTGTGTGGGGGGGAGTTTGTCGATGGAGACACTCGTGCGTTCGAATCTCCGAGGCATGGCCGATCACCAGTCATCGGCATGCACGGTATTTGCTTTCGTCCACGAAATCTCACAGGCGATCCAGCGCAAAGTGGCCAACGAGTGTGCCGCTTATCCTACGCGCACGCGCCCGACGCATGCAACCCAGTTCCTGAAGGAAGAGAACCTTTCTTGGCCCCTTAATCCATATCGGCCACTCCGCAGTGAGGATTTCCTCTGGGTCTCTCGTCCGGGAATAATCCTTAATGCCGACTCGGATGAATGAAACTAGCTGATCCTAAGTAAACACCGCGTACACGCGAAGAGCGAGCACCAGCAGCATCAGCGGCCACACGACCAAAAACCCCCACCATATTGAATCTCGCGATCGGTCCCTCAGGATCGGGAGTGGAGCGCACACAGAGGACTCTGTGTACGAAGTATTCCACTGGGCGTACAATAATTCTTCCGGAGCGGCCCTTGAGCAAACAAGAAGCACGACAATGCAACCTTATTGTACAGTTTGCCGAGGGTATTTCGAATGCGGCATCCATGCGAAGCTATAAAACAGATACAGGGAAGAAGACGAAGGATCGAGCGTTGCCGCGTGGATGTTCCGGGTTCTCCTCTTTTTGCCCCGAAGTTTTCCCCGAGAAAGGATGAATTCGTGCGAGGGCGGAAAAGGTGCTGCCTTTGCCGAGCCTCCGACGCCGCCCCCGCGTTTTGGTACTCGCTACACGCGAGCGTCAATAGCCATTCATACCTCGCTCGTTTCATTCTTACAGCGTTATGTCACACGGAGCCTCGACTCTGTGCTGTGTCGGTGTGGGTGAAAAAGTTCATTTCTGTATGCATGCGTGCGCCGGGAGTTTCAGAATTCTGTGGAAGAGACGAGAGCGAACGGGGATCGCTGACTGAAGGGTGCGACGAGCGACGTTGGCGCTGCTCGAACCGGTCGCGATGATTGATCGGGATCGAGGGTAACCGGGCCGGTGGAAAAAGCGGAATCGAAGAACGAGATCTCGGCTTCCAGAATCCCGGCTGCGGCCCCGCACGCGCGTCCGGTAACAAGTCGAACGCCACGCGCTTTCTCACGCGGCACCGGGGACGGCAATTTGTGCGTCAGCCTCGTGATCGAAGTCGTGCGGGACGGACGAAAGGAGCGAACAAATAAGTCCGCGGTGAGAGTGCGAATGTACTTTGTATAAGAGGTACGCAGAGGGACTGAAGAAACGAGGAAACTTGGACAGCGTCACGCTCGATCGATTACCGCACAGACAATGGGAAGAAAAAGTGTGCCCACTGCGGAGGTTCGAGGCTCGCGGAAAAATGCTCGGACGGTTGCGAGGGAACTCTCTCACGAGGGATGTGGGAAGAGGACGACGTGCGGTTGGCACCGACAGGCGAATCTTTGCGAAACCCGGAGAGAGGGACTTGGCTCGAGATATTCTGCTCGAGTCGGAAGCACCGGAGATGGAGAATGGGGAGAAAAAAAATGCAGTCACGTCGTGGCTAGTCTTGCCTCGGGCGATTCGCTTCTCTGAGCCCGAGACGAGGAAACCCGCACGTCTTGACGTTCGTTTCGAGTTTTCCTGTCGTTGGGGAAGGATAAGGGGCAAGAGACACGAGAGTTCTCGGCGATTCGTCGATGCGTGCGTTTCTACGGGCAGCCGGAATGCTCTGCCGGTGATTTTGAATGAAAGTGAATTTACAAAATGCATGGCGAAGAAAATGTAGCTGTAAAACACGTTACGTGTTACGGACAGGTTTTTGTGACGTGGAATGTCGGACGTGCATTTTTCAATATCTAATACAGAGTACAGAAATTTGGACGTTTAATAATAATTTCTTGTTTCCAAAACGAAAACAACTATTATCTTACTAATTTAACCATTTTTTTTTACTTGCAGGTATTTTCTACTAAAATAAAAAAATTGTACAGATAACACGAAAGAGAAATTGCAGACATTTGTGGATGACAGATGTTTGTTAAATGTAAATCTTGTTTGCCGGGTAGTTTGTAGGGTAGAGCGGGGCAAAATGGGGCAACGGAGCAAAACGGGGTTTTTGGGCAAAACGTCATTTTCCAATATTTTTTGGATGCAGAATTCGCCCTATCGGATAGTTCAAGCCAAGTTCTGCCAAGTTTTGCCACCTTGTCCGATCCAAAAATGATTGGAAAATTTAGTTTTGCCCAAAAACCCCGTTTTGCCCCGTTGCCCCATTTTCCCTCGCTCGCCCCTACGTCTAAATAGATTAATTAACATATAGCTCTTGGCTGTAACTCCAGGAAGTTCTGTAAATGCGGTTGATCGATAACCGGGATAACAGTTGCGAGCAGATTAAAAAAAAGGTCATTGTATCGTGGATAGGAGAACTGGTATTTTGGCCGCAGTGCCTGGTGTAGCAGCAGAAAACGATGAAAGGGCGTTTCGCCATTCGTCATTATTACCGTTGTCCGTTACAGAAGCGGTGGACCCCGCGCCTCGAGAGTGGAGATCTCCGAGGTCTGTGTGCTCGGTTCTCGGGTCACACAGGAAGTGGGTCGGCCGGATCAAGGGCCGCGCTCTGCCCTTTTCCATTTTACAGCCTGCAGGACCATTCAGGTGTAATGGTCAGTTAAATACCATCCAAATACAAACGCGGGAATACCGCACCGGTTTTTCGGGGCCTCCCGGACCGCGGCGTATCCTAGACAAAGTAGAATACAGGTCGGAACTACGAGCTCGAAATTCGTGGGACATAAGATTTCGCAAGCAAAAAAAAAATCATCTAACGTATGCTGGTTCAGAAAAAGAACTTGAACAACGGAACACATCGGGAATCGTCATTCGATCCGATGAACTTTGAAATCGCCACAACCTCGATAAATATTCGATCCGATAGATCAGAAATTAAACAAAGCTGCACAAGTCTCCGTCGTGGCCCACCCGCGGGCACGTCTCAATCGTAAAATCATCTTCACTCTATTTATCCACGTGATCTTCGAATAACAAACTAAGTGAAATCCTTAAATCCTAAATCAACCTGGCTCGCCTTCCTGCGGGCTACGGAGGAACGAGTGAGTTGGAGGTGGAGCTAAAGTCGAGAGCGAGATGCGGACTGCAAACAAACTCCGGTCGCAGCGGTGCAGCCGCGAAGCTCGTCATTCCAGCCCCGCGGAGACAGACTGGTGCAATCTGGCGAAAGTCAAATATTAGAGAAATAAATATGGAGAGGTCGCTCGCTTCTCCTCTGTGTGCACGGTTCGTCGTTGTTTCGGTGGTCGCGACTAGCCTTGTGCCCACACAGGATTAGGATGAATTTTTCCTCGATTTGCGGCGTAGCCGATGCCTCAATTGCCGATTATCCAGTATAACGCACCGTACCAATTCGCCGTGACAAATACATCGGAGAGATCGTTATATTTGATTTCCTCTTGTTTTTCCAAGATTATAATTGCAGATTTAATTGGTATGGCAATAAAAGTGAATGTATTCTCATAATTTCATTATCTAAAGTGTTTTCAAAACGAGTATCGGTGTGAATACCTACCATCTCCCCCCTCCGCGAGATAAGCCCACACGAGAGCAAGCGAGCGAAGGTATTCGACGGGGCGATTCCGTAAAAGCAGTCGTAAAAATGCTTTTCGCGACTCCTCGGAGATTTCGTTTCCTTACGGCCCCCGCGCTCCTCTATACGGGGGTCTTATCTGAAACGACGAGCGTCCCCCCTGCATCTCATCACTGCAGTAGCACTCGGCTGAGAATGCAGGAGACGAGAAATGGAGGGGAAAAAGGATAAACGCGTGAGCGAGAGCAGGACAGATAAGATGAACGGATGCAAAACAATGGCCGCTGTTCAAACAGCAACGCGAACTTCAAACAAACGCCGGCAAGATTTTTCGTGCGAGATGCCACGGGGCCAACATTAGCGGCCGTCCCCGAAAAGCCACTTCCTCGGAGTGTCGTCCCGTGGAAGCTGAGGAGAAGGAGTAAAAACAGGATAGAAGCTCGGCTCGCTGTGGCCTTTCGGTTCTCGTACTCTACCCACCATCCACGCTCCTGAGGACATCCGGGGACTGAAACAATAAATATTTAAGGAGGGCTGCCGCTGCTGCTGCTGCTGCTTCATGCCCCGTCGAAACTGACGCGGCGAACCCTTTCATTTGTACGGACAAGACGAAAATTAGTTGAACTAGTGGGACAGAGTTATTGCCGCTGATGTTTTAGTAGGAGCGTTTTTAAAGCTGGACCGATGCGCCTACTGCACCCGGCCCGATGGACCTTGAAATAACTCGGTTTTTCCTAAATACGGGTGGCTCCGTGTGGCTGCAGTCACTGCATCAACAATTTCATATTTTTCTCATCCTATTTATTATTCGGGGAAATATTTGTTTTTTATTCAATGAAAAATCAATTCTGAGAGAAAAGGGCGTATCGGCTCTAAAATGAATATCCCTTTCCATTGCCTAAGCGCATAGATCATGAATATTCAAGTAACGATTATCGTCGATGTAACGCAATAAAACTAAAAACTTCAGTCAGAAGCATATGCAATTTCGAGCTTCGGATCTATCTGCATATGCCGATCCTCTTCTCGAGTCTTGACTGACGCGTGACGCCCCCTCCTAATCGCTCAATCACCAAAGAATTAACGGAAAGCAAAAAATCGAGAGAACGAGAGCACGATGTTTGGGCGCACATCAGACCGGGGCTCTTTCGTCTCGCGTCTTCTTCTTTTTCCCGAGATACAAACCGAGATGAAGGAGAGAGAGTAGATCGGCCGCGGCAACGCCCTTGCACTCCACCCATCCATCTAACCGTGCATATTTTCGGGCGCAGCTAGTGTTTTTTTTTATCCTCGAGGAAGATTTATCACGTATATCCAGACTAACGCGTCTCTCCGATTCTCTCGCTAGTCGAGTCTCCCCCGACCGAGAGATCTTGTGCTGGCCTCACCAGCGATGTATACCCGCTAGTAGGTATATACTGCGGCAGAAAAGGGGATAATTGGTAGCACACATGAAAAAAAAAAAAATTGTCTCCGTTCATCCTCCCTCTTCGGCACCGTGAAAACACGAGACTAATAAGGAGACGTTTTTTATCTCTCAAACATCCAAGGCTCGCATATCCCATTCCAATTATCCCGTATAAGAGGGAATAGCTTCGCGTAACGAGGTCCATTGACTGTTTTGCATCTCTTCGGCTACCGAAATTGTACACCCGAGATCGTAGTTACGACCCAATTCTAGAGACGGAGGATCGTTTCAGTGGCCTCGCTCAGCGCTTCTTATTTCCTTTTTTTTTTTTTTACATTTTCTGGACGACAAGTAATTGCAATTCAAAGAAAACGAAACCAGCGAAGCTTGGTCCGTTGCTCGTTCGCTCGATATATAGCTACTCGTGCCTCGCGGCTTCTTCGTTCGTCCGGACAGGCTCTCTCGGTGTGCCTGATGGCGAAAACACGACGAACGCTCCGGTGAGCATAAGAAATTCGATCGTCTCGTGACTCAAAACCGGCCTTTTTTCACGCTTCGCGAAACCTGCCCCGGCTCGTTCATCGCGCTCCCGCGAGTCTTCCTCCGGAGGAAAGAAGAGTCTCTTTCGCTTTCGCAGCGTATCCAACGATAGATATACCCACTGCGGTCTCCCGTACTCGAAATATATTCACGCGCAGGTATATGTACCTATGTATATCCTTTCCCGCAAAACGCACCGGATTCTGAGCGCCGAGTGTGTTTGCCCAAGGCCTGCAATTACGAGGCATCCATCAACGCTTGTCTGCACCTTTCGCAGAGGACCCCGACTCTCCCGCCTCTCTCTTTCTCTATCCCCAGAGTCGCGAATCTTCGCGCGCTTCTCCCCTCGAGTACGGGCTACGAGCTACGTGCGAATTTGTAGAAAATTTTTGGAGCCCGGCGGGGGAGAAGTCTCCCGGTCGCCCCGTATTAGTCTGTTGATTTACGGAAGCCCCACTCGAGGCCAAAACCCCTTGCCGGCGCGGCTTGTGAAAATATTTTTGCACAAGGTGCAGACCACGAGTGGTTTACGCTTTTCCGAAACCCTTTTCCTTCGGCCTGCCTGTGGGAAAATAAATAAACCACTGTTTCGGTAGTTGGTCGCCATCGAGGCTGTTAAACGCGGCTCGAAGCAAATGGGGGAATTAGCTGGAACAAGAAGAACCGCGCGCTCGTTCGGCTGAATAGAGAAGGCCTGCGTGCATACTTGCCTCACGGAGCAGAGACGACACAGGTGAAAATATCCATATCACAGTATTTTTCTGCTCTCGTGAATTCGAACTCGCTGCTCGAATCTGATACTGCTTGTGGCTAGAAGAGCGGGGCAAAATGAATCCGGGTTCTCCATTTATGCACCCAAAAAAAGTAATTTATTTGACGGCTACCGTTTATTTGATTTACATAAATATTTATTTAAATTAAGTAAATAATTACTTAAATTAAATAAATATTTATTTAAATCAAATAAATAATTTACTTAAACCAAATAAACGGTGCCGTCAAATAAATTATTTTTCTGGGTGTGACGAGGTTTTTCTTTGTGTTGGGCAAGACTGGTACAATAGTCCGTTTTGCCCCGCTCTCCGCTGGTGTCGATATAGGTATAGGCCAAACTGCCTGTAGAGTGTCGAAGACAGCAACAAAGTTGTAAACACGCGATATACACAGAACGCGACGAATAGAGGACGATTGCTTCGCCCGCGGGCTACGACTGAGCTGTGGTCAGTCGTACCTCGATATTCGTTTAAGACGTACGTATTTCAGAATGAACCGTGAAAATTTCAAAGAAGAATTCCAGAAATTAGTTTGCCGATTCACTCCATCGGCCAAGGTAAGCGCCGTGACACATCGATTGCTTATAAAGGCTCGCGGAATTTATCGATCGGTACTTATTTCCGTGTAGAGTGTGACGCGAGTGATGTGAAATAATTTTTTGCGGTAGGATGAAAGCGATCTGTGGTCGACGTCACTGACGAAACAAGAAATATTGGACAGTGTGCAGGAAATCCTCGGATCGAAACTCGACATAACGTTGGTGGATTCGACGCCAGACGATGTTAAAACACCTACAGCGGGAATCGTCACGACCACACCGGACGCGCCGGACATACCGAAAATTAATATCAAGCAAAATTGTGATATTCAGGAAAGGTACGACCAACATTTGTATGATAATACACCCAGAAAAAAATTTATTTGTCGGCAACCGTTTATTAACATTAAGTAAAATATTTATTTGATTAAAATAAATATTTATTTAAATTAAGTAAATAGTTACTTAAATGCAATAAATATTTATTTAAATTAAATAGACATTTTACTTAATCTTAATAAACGGTGGCCGTCAAATAAATTTTTTTTCTGGGTGTACAGTGTGAAAAAAAAAAATTGTAAATTTGACGTACCGGGCTGGAAGTTTTTATGCAAGAACTGGTACATTAATTTTAATGTACAACTGTGATGAAAAATGAATACACTTCTTCATTGAAATTAAAGTAATATATAAAAATTAAAGTACTTTAATGTAAAGAAAATTATTAAAAATGAAGTATTCCCAACATTTTTAATACATTGAACATTAATTTTTCATCACAATTGTACAAGAAATTTAATATACCAGTTTTCGCATAAAAACTTCGAGTCCGATACATTAAATTTCATACGATTTTTTTTTGCTGTGTAGAGCAGTTTATTTTATTCGGACAAGTTTTTTTTCCTAGAGCTCAATCATACGACTCGCTTGTGACAGAGCTTCGGACGAGTTCGTCGGCCGGTCAGTTGAGTCTCCCCAATCTCGATCTACTAATACCTAACATCGAGGAGAACAACAATGACTTTAAAGTCGACGTGCCAGACGCTAATTTCGAAGAAAGAGCGGTACGTGTAAATATAAATATAACCGAGAATATTAAAGTTATCACACATTTCTTACGTCACTGATTTACAGCTGAAGTCCGATACAAATGCAGCATCGACTAAGCTCGTCAGATCGGACACTTTCGTACGTGAAGATGAATTTCAGAGTGTGAAGAACGGCGACATGTTCGAGGAGAAAAAATTCGAGCCGGTCACGACTGAACTTGGCAGCGACAACGCTTTGCCTGGGGCTAATCTCATCAGTATATTAATGAAACTGAAAACGCTAAGAGACTGCGCGAGCGACTTGGTTGGCAAAATCGATGATATACAAGTAACAAAGCTTGTTTTTTTTATCCTAAAATCTATGTAATTCGCATCTCTGCAGCCTTGTGATAAAAAAATTTTTGTTTCGTTTTACAGAAAGTTGCTCCGAACAACAATATCCGCCCTATTCGCCGATTGTCATCGATGGGCTGCTACCCGGGATTGAATCGAACATCGAAGATGACGCGAAGATCACTGGGGGCCTTTCCTGGAACACCGACGTCTTCGCGTCTGAGTCCAGGCACGCCCGGAACCAAGGACTCCGCACCTGCACGCAGCAAGAGCAGATCAACGACTTCTCTGGTGGTGAACAACAACCCTGGAACAAAACTATCGATACCATCGACGTGTCGCTCGGTCAGTTCGGGAGCTTTGACATTGCCCAAAAATATGAGCTTGCCGCCAGGATCGCAATCTTCAAACATCAAAGCACCAAAAACACTGGGACTACGTTCGCCATCGACCTCCCTGTTGAATCTTTCGGACAAGTCTGTTAATCGGCAACCGACGAATTCGAAGTATTTGCACGTTCAGAGCACTATAGGCAAATCGACAAGCGGGCTCGGTAAACGGAAGGCGAATTGAAAAATACAATTCACTATGTCATTCACGATTCTCGTAAAATAGTATCCGAACAGCAGGCTGAAAAACGAATTGTTCCAGTATTAAGGTATCACGGGAGAAAGTTTGTAATGATAACGTCTCGTAGAAGAGTATTTTAAGCTTGATTCTCTAACCGCATTTTCATTATATTATAGAGTCAGCCAGTCTGATATACTGAAATAAAATACTTTATGTGTCGATAATTCTCGGTGAGCATTGAATTTCCTCTCGATTTTCAAATAATTCCTCACTGTGGTCAAGTGCACGCGCTGTAAACATTATTCTTTTTATTATCACTGTTGTCTACAAATTGATTGGCTTAATTTACACGGCTGAACGATTATCCCTATGTTAGCTGAGTTTGGTACACATTATTAATTTTCATTTAAATAACGAACGTAACGAATAACTATTTAGTACATTTAATTTCATCATTGCTCTAGTCATACTTATAAGTCAACTGCTATCTATATATAGCATATATATATTTATATGGCAGCAACAATCTATATGTGCCCCACCCGTTCTTCACCCCTTGGCTCCATCGTCATCTCATCTCTTCCTACGCTCATCGAGCGACAGCGTAACTGTGTAAGCATGCCCGCGGCAACACTCAATCATACACCGACTTTCACGGCTCGCTTGCGTGTGTGGGTACATTAGCCCGGGGCTAGCCGCGAAGCACAGCGCGCCGCGAACGCGCCGAGATGCATCGTACACTCGAACGCGCGAACACCTTGCGTTCCTAAATGCAGACGCACCCTATATCTACTCTCGCGCGGGGAGGGGAGCCGGGGGGGGGGGTCAGTCGAACCACCAACCCGAGACGCTTCTTCAATCTTTTCCTTTCGTTCTCGTTTTCTTTTATCTCCCTTCCTCATCCTCAGCATCTTCCTCGCGTGTGCCGCGTGCGCGTCGGCGAACCGAAAATTGTTAACTCCGAAGCCCGCGTTGTTTGATCGCGAACAAATTCATCCTCGAAGCGTGGCCCACGGCTGCGATGAGCTCCGGATTCTGCGCGACCTCTTCGGCAATCCGGCAAAGAGTGTGAGAACCGATCGCCTATTCGACGCGTCTTCTTCGCGCCCTGCACGAAATTCCGGTCCGGTCTCATCCTTCCGATCTCCCCGAGGAGCTTCTGCGGCCTGCATCCAAGAGGCACTCTCGGCGAGGAGTGATGAAGGTTCGAGGTGGATGCGGTGTAGATACTTTGAAAAATGGACACGCCGAGAAGGGAGCTCGTTACACTTGCTTGTATAGTGTATAGATATTGTAATACCGTATTATACTGACGGGGAGCGAAAAGATAATGGAGTAATCTAGTTCGCGGTTAACCAGCGGATCCCCCCCTTAACGTGAGGTTATCGCTATTCACGCTCGTTTTATGTTATGCGTCTGGAAACAAGAACTCATTCCCGTGAAGCAGCACCAGCGGCAGCGAAGATCTACCGTAGAAGTTATCCCCTTTAACGCTCCGGACGAAATTACTTTCGTGGTCCAAGATTTCGTGTACTAATAAGAATACATTTTTTTTCTTTCGTATGATTTGAAGATAGTTTAGTTCCCACAGCGTCGATTAGTATCCTAACCGGTAATTATAAAGCGCTTTTAGACGGCGCTTTGACACCTGTGCCCTCATCGATCATCATTCAGTAAGGAACGCCGAACACCTCTTACGAATCGTAGAGATCGCTGCAGAGAATTAGTGACTGAGAGTCTGTGGTTGGAGGGATAGATCTTTGGTAGTTCATCGGGTGAAGATCATCTCTCGAAGTGTCGGAGAGTTCATTATCTCTCGTTGATGGATATCGGAATTTGGGATCTCATAGCTGCATTATAGTGGTAATGTACGAGTATATGGCACTCTAAAATTTGGTTGCCAGTGAATAACCGTTGGTAAGTAAAAAAATGCTGTCAATTACAGTGGAGTAGAAAATAGGGTGTGAATTCTGTAAAAAAAAAAAAAAAAAATGACGGCAAGTTGATTCCTTTTTGGCTTATGTGAAAAAAGAGGTTCCGACTTCATAGCGAAGGTATTTCAAATTGAGAAACCTTTCGCCAGATTGTGGCCCGTAACGCACTCCATGATTTATTCGGAAGTGCATGCTCACAAATGATTCTGCGGAGGAACGAATTTTTTTGCGCATCTACTCGAGAATTATAACGAGCACAATCGAGGGGGTTGAGAGGCGTTCCGGTGCGGTTCCCAGGTACGACAAAAAGTGGCGGTCCGCATCTTTCAAAAACATACTGGGGTGCGACAAAAAGATCTTGGTAGTCATCATTTCTGTCGGATGAAACAAACGAGGTGGTTGTAGCTTTCGCGTCAGCGCGAGGACTCTGTGACTCGTCGGCCACCTGAAAATATAAATCATAAATAACAGTCCGCTGCCTCTGTGAGAATCTCTCCGGTCCTCTATCTGATGCTGAGTTTGCCGACGCAAAATCTTCAACTTTGCAAAGGTTTTGCTTGATTTGTCGCAGCTGCTCCGAGCGCGACCCGTCCCGCGTCGCTTGACGCCTCGTTAATTTGCTCACTTCGTCAAGCATTGTTGACAAATGTTGACCGAGCAGTCATACACTCCTTAGTCGGCCTTCAAAGGCGTGGAGATATTTTATTTCGTGACTGAAAATAATTATATTTCTTTTATGGGAAACGATTAAATTATGGTACCATAAAAATTTATATTAAAAGGAACAAACATCGAATTGATTTTGGGGTGCACACGAGCGAAAGTTAAATTTGCGTCGTTTAAAGTCTGACCACCCTGACATCGTCCGTCTGGCACTCGAGATTCCTATGCAAAGCGTATAAAGCGGTGAGGGGAACCTCGAGCGGTTTTGAAAGAAAAAAAATATATATTAAAAAAATATTGCTTGCTATGCACCGTTGGCCGGCATCGCCCCCAGGGTAGTCCGAAGTCGTTGCCGTGGAACGGGACGGTAGGCTCTCTCGTGCCTACCGTCCTGATTCCCGCCGCTGCCGTTTCCATCGTCTCGTGGCTTCGTGTGTAGAGGCGCGATCGGTTTGGAATCGAGGCGTGGGGCGAGGGATGATTACACGTGTCTTTTTTAACACAAAAGGCTCGAAAACCAACACCGTAATACGATGGAGACCGAGCGCCCTGTAATCTATGCCAGCAGAAGGCTGGACGCGGGCGCGCGTCCGTCCGGCATCTTCGATGACGGGACAACCATTTTCGAAATTACGATAGGTGCTTCGGTTCAGGTTCGCTGCCTGAAATAAGGTGAGATTGCTTTAAGGAGAGGTGAAGGGGACCGACGAATTCCGTCTTAGCCCGAGGCCATCTTATTATTTGTTCTTCGCTGTGAGATGCGCGACGATCAACCTGCGACCGGCAGCATCACGGTAGTTATCGAGTCACCATTTGCCCCGACGGTAGACCGGCCGTGACGATCCGACGATCGCTGGCTGAGCCTCGTGAAACGAGTTTTAAAAAATCGATTCGCTCATGAGGGCATAAATAAAAGGAGAGATTTCGCGCCAGCGGGACAAGATTACGCGTGACCTGAATACATTTCGAAATTCTGAGAATAATATTCGCGCGCGATCTCTACACTGACTGTATCGCGACGATTCTCGTGAGGTAGACCGGATATCGGAGCAAATGGATGAGAAAATTAATTTTCATGGAAGGTATCGTGGAGGAAAGTTTGGAATTATAATGTCTCGTAAGCGAGAGATTTGTTTGGTTTTTTTTTTATTTGACGATGATCCTTTCCGCGATTTAGAGTGTCGATTGAAGACTTTTCCCATGCAAGAAAATATACGACTGACTGCTTCGCGGTAGTAGCCAGCACTATAAGTGATTGTCGCGGTGTTCGTAGCGTGCAATATATTCCGTGTTTACATCGAGTTTCCGTATTCGATACACTTTACAGGCAAGTGGCCTATACACGTGTCGATACTAAAATACATACAGCGGTAGACGCTCGAACGATATTTTTTTAAGCGACGAAGGTCGTGAGATTCCCGAGAGCAGAGAAATATTTTTCACCTGTATCAAGAGACGGTAGCGTCTCGACGCCAAGTACTTAAAAAAATGTTTAAGCGAGCGAAGGACGGTACCAAGTAGTTAGACTCCAAAATGCCGGAAGTATTTCTTTGCTCTACATTATCTCACAAATAAATCTTCGGATCGAAACGATAATAAGATTTTTACCATAGAATGTCTATCCAAGCTTTCTAGTACGCTTAATTCTGAACCCATTCGTTCGGTGTATTCTTGTGTACGATGATTGCGATCAGCAATCGATCGCAATCAAAATTTTTCGATTGTGCGTGAGTTAACGCGATAATATTCGGACGGCTCGATCTCGGCAACAAAGCATCGGATCGAATTTTTAAGGAAACTTTTATAATATAATTCGGATCCAAGCTTTCCAATGGGTCTAATTAAGATCATAATCGTCCAGCGGTTCCCGAGATATGATGAGGTGAACCTGAAACACGGGTGTGAGGTGATACATGCTATACCCAAAAATTATCCGGATTCTTCGGAAATCTTCGGAAATCTTCAAATATAAATTGATTGACACTAAGTTTGGCCAATATTGTTGTTGCAGTAATGGAACAATTTTTTGGTAAAAAAAATGTTTACCGCATATTGTTTAAACGATGTTTAAAGAATGCAAGTACTTAAAAAAAAGTATTTTATTAAGCGAAACCCTATCACATTTACAGGGTCTCAAAAATAGGTGAAATCAAACACAAAATACTTTTTCTCAAAAAAGTAAAAATGGTACGCCAAGTCCTTAAAATGGGTTTTCTCGTTCAGAAAATATATAACAGACATTTATTAAAACATTCTCTTAAGCGAAACGTCGAGCGACGCCAGCGACGAACTGGAAGACGAGCTTGTTTTGAAAGGGTCTTAATGCTCTAAACGAGTTTGTTCGCTCGCATGGAGATCTGGGCTGGCCGGTAGCATGCCGAGAAAATTCTGAAATAATTCATAGATACTACTTCAGGTATGTACCATACTTGTAAAAAAACTGGCACGCCAAGTTTTTTTTGTCAAAATTTTTTGCATCTTGTATTTTGCGTTTTTAGATTGTTTTGATAAACTTATTTTTTTAAGAATTTTTTAATATGTACTACCACTTGCCTGATTTCATTTAATTTCTTTTCGATTTTTTATTTTTATTACTTTGATGAAAGTCTTTTTGGAAGAATTTTTTTTGTTAAGAGAATGTTTTAATAACCATCTGTTTTGGCAGATTTTTTTTTATTTTTAGAATATCATTTACTTTTTATATTATTTTTTTTAAAGAGATTAACTTTACTCGGTAAGCTGAGTTTGCACATGGAAAACTCTGCTGTAGAAGTCGGGAGTGGCGGGCTTTTTGTTCTGGCTAATTTCCATTTGCAGCTGGTGACTGTTTAGCGGCCTCGGTGGAGACCAACTACCGAAACAGTGGTCTATTTATTTTTACATAGGCAAGAGGAAAAGGGGTTTAGGAAAAACGCCCGCACTCGTGCATGCGGCCGGTGCAAAAATGTTTTCGTAACCGCGTCCGCATGGGTCTCTTCCAAAAGCACGGACTGACACAGCAAACACGGTGAAAGAGGACTTCTACATTTAATAAACATTTCTTGCCCGCAAACGTCCACATTGTTTTAAAATAAAAAATACAAAAAATAAAAATTCACGAGTCCGTTGCAGAAAAAAAAAGAAAAAAAAATCACGAGAAAAAATGTTGGACTTTTGTAGAAGAGAAATGTTTGTTAAATGCACAAACCTTTTTTTTTACTTTGAATGCTTCGCTGCATCGAACGAAACGCGAACGTCTTTGTTCGCCTGTGCACGAGTTGCCTAAAATGTCTGCCCAAATTCAGAAGTGGTTTCACAGCCCGTACCAAAGATTAGACGCGAAACGCGCGAAGGTTCGCCAGTCTGTGAGCCTCTCGCGCCAAAACAGGTCCCTCATCTTTTATCTCGCTCACACGGTTGCAATCTTTGCCTCCCCGAGCCGTGCGGCGCCTCTCGAACGGTAATTGATATCACCTGCCATGTAAATATCGGTTATCATCGTCGAGATTCGATGTGGTAGTGATCGTGGTGGTATCGCTTGGGCATGGAAAAGGTAAACACACACATACTCACACGCAAGCCCGGTCCAAGCAAAATTACGAAATAACCGACGGCGAGATAATTACATGTTAGTTTTAGAAAAGGGCATAGTGTATTATAATTCCACGCTACGCGAGCGCCGAGCCAGCCGGAAACCGCACCTGATGCCCGTGCTATTGTGCGAATTTTTAGTTGCCCAAAGAAACTTTACGACCAAATTTGTTCCACTAAAAAGAAGGTCTTAAACCGCGACTCCGATAAACACGAAAGCTGAGAGTTTGCTGGTGCTTGACGAGTGGCTCTAACTTCTCTCGCATGTGTTGGTTGCCGTCGCCGCGAGCGCTGCCGAAGAATCGATCGTAAATCCCAATGCAGAATAACGCTCGATGTTCTCGGAACATCGAAGTGATTTGTGCCTCGATGGCGATAAAGAAAATCGCGAGACGCGAGGGCGAAATATCGAACGCCTACCGTTTCGCATCACGTACGCATCGGCGGGGAGGAGACTTCTATTTCGTAACAGCCGTTGTTTCACACCTCCCAATCATCGTGCAGTCTTCCTCCTCAGATATAAAAAAAATACTGGCGTATCTTGATCTGCCCTCTCAACACCTCCCTTATCGATATACTCCCTTTACACGCCCGTAATGACACGTTTCGAGCACTGGCCCGAAGCCTCGTATTGGTTTTGAAAAGCACCGGGTTTGCTTAGTAACCGGATACACGCGGTCGAGGATAACACATGCGAAGACACCTGTGCGTGTATGTGAGTCTAGGCCCGGGGGCTTGGAAGCCATCACAAAGATCCAACTTTTCTTTTCATCGCCTCCTTTCGCTGCACAGTCTTACGACGCTTCGCCTCCCATAGATCATAAAAACAGATTCGTAGATCAAATGTCCGAGATATACACGGACACCTAATTGCGGTCCATCCTTGCGAGGATGCTGCCTACAGTCTTTCACAAAATTCGCCTCGGCGGACTTTGGAACATCCTTGGATGAAGAAAAAAGTTTCACCCATACAGTGCTCGGTGTTCCAAGAAATAAAATCTTATTTTGTGATTGACCATTATATGCTGGTCGGATTCTGGGATAAGAGATCTCGGTCCCTTGAAGTGTTGCGCCTCGCTGTCACCAGGACAAGGGTCGAGTCCGATTCCGCGTTTCGCATTCTGTGCCCAGAGCTTGACAACCGTTTCTAAGACCCATAATTATCGGGATCAGAGCGGGAGAGCGTATCCGGCGGCTAGTTATTAAAATATCTCGTATAAGTAGAAAGCACCTTCATTTTCGTAGATTTCTTCGCACCTGTCCCTTCGTTCTCTTCGATTTATTTTAGATCCTAAAAGCAACACCCGTTCGAGAATAATCGCCAGCTCGTCGTTCGAAATAGTACCGCGTGGATTCCGACTCAGGTCGGCGCGTTAGAACTGATACAATCATCGAAGTGATTCGTACGTAAAAAAAATCCAGAGGCGTTGAATCCTAGCGTGTAGATTCCACGTTTTGATATAATTAAGTGTTTCGAAACTCTCGGCAGCGTGTTATTAGGAACGTTAGAGACGAGTGAGGCGGTAACTGTGGCGGACGTTGAGAAAAAGATAATCCTTTCGAACACTTTAGGGCGACAAGCGGCGTCGGTTTGCTTCGCGCATTCCAGAATGTTTTATAAATGGCAAAAAAAAAAATCACTTCTGGCGCTCATTTTCATCTTATCAAATATTGGGCCAGAACTAAAATAGGTGAAAGATTCCTCGAGCGATAAAAGTTCGTTTCAAGATAACGATTATCGATATTATCAAAAAACACTTATCTCTGCACAAGATAAAGCACTTTGCGTTATTTTCTTAACATTGATTATTGAAGCTTGAAAAGAGGGAGTTCACAGCTGCGTTCAGCGTTCCCTCGTCGAGGCGTCGGGAGCGCCAGCCTATACGAGCGATAAGCTCCAATTAAATTGATTGGTTACCAACGCGGAGCTATAGATCGGTCTCCCCCGTATCACTTCCCTTGTGGGAGTCGTTTCCACCTCTTCGAGCGACTCGTTCAAGGTCTCTGGTTCACTCCCCTACAAACATTCGCTCGATCGATTCGTCTCCGGTTGCACGAAGCAAGGTCGTCGACCCGCGAGGATTGCATTATTTAGAGATAACTGCGTCGAGCCTACTGTCAACGAGTCAGCCATATTGCACCCACGTATCCACACCCCATATCGTGCGCGGCAACTAATCGACCCGGTCTATGAATCATATCGCCGTGCATCCGCAGAAGAAGCGGCGCATGCGTGTATACACAGTAACATTGAGAAAAGCGAATCATCTCTCCGTATCTATCCTCTCGAATCAGCATTGGTCGCGGCTCACCGAGCAAAAGATAAGGACGACTCGCGTCGATACCGACGCTCCCGCTATTGCTTCTGCTCAGCAGAAGCAGCAGCTGCTGGGAATGCACATAGATAAAATAAATTTTTAGTCGTATCCCCTCCTCGAGAGGAGCAAAAGAGTGTGTATCTCACCGGCCGCGTCACGCGCCTATAAATAAGACGGCGAACTGCCGAGCGATCGGCCGATCGTGCCGATTCCGGGGGCGTGAGCGTTTATTCGCGGCCAGGATATACCAGCGTTCTCACAATTATCGCCGGGGCCTTTATCGTCCGGTCCGCGGGTCCGCTCGTGCCCGGCTCCGTGGCAATGTGTATCGATACCCTCCCTCGTTCGACGCTCCACACGATCTCGCGTCCCGGTGAATTCAGCACGGCGTTGAATAAACGAGAACCGTGGTGTGCTGCCGCTGCATCTTACCGCTTCTGCGGCAAGAGGTGCACGGTACATTAATATATACGTACTTGCTACTGAGTGTCATACGGGCGCAACTCGCGACATTTAACATCCAAAACGACACCGGTTAAGTCCCTCTGCTGTTCAAAAGTCGATATAGTCGCAGGGGCTCTATATCTGTATAGCTGTTTGCGGTCAGGCGCAATCGCATAACATTAGCATTTCCACGTATGTGTATGCAGCGAGCAGCGTACACGGAACCGGGCAAGCACCGCTTCCCACGGTGCTGTACCTGATCTCGTCGTTGAATTGCGAATGGTGTATATATACGGTATAAAAGGGAGAAGAAGGAGAGACACGAGGGGGGAGAGTGAGGAACGCGCGATCACGGCTGCTGGCCAGCCTTGCGGAATAATGAGGAGCCTCTGGTTCCGCGCTACCACGACGGTGGTGGCTCTCTCCTCGGTTCCACGAATACACGGAGGATCCGCGAAGAGTGCTTCGAGAGAGATCCTCCAGTTGCGCGGCCCAGCAGGAAGGGAAGCCTCTGCCGGGAACCTGAAGAGCTTGGCTTCGAGAGTTCGAAGAGTATCGGCGGAGAGAGGGAATGAGAGGGAAAGGGAAATACCGATGATAAATAAAGAGAGGAACAGCCGGACGAGTGGTAGAACCGCGGGTATATCCACTCCCCCGCCTCGCGCTCCTTCTAAATGCTCGTATTCTCTTCTCCGTTACTCTCTTCTTTCCCCACCGCGAGAGCGAAGAAACAACCGCCGCCGCGACGGCTGCTGGGGGACACGTGACACACGCGAGTGGCACGCGCGGCGCGCGCTTGCCTTTCCTTCTCTTCGCCAATGGGAGAACCAGTTCTCCTCACTCGTGGTGGAATAGAAATAACGTTCCCTTGCCACGTCGCACGCCGCGGACGGTGGATCCGAGACTCGCGGGCTCTTTGCCTCCTTTGCCAGTGTATGCCACGCTGTATTCTCGCGCACTTACGAAAGCGAGCAGCTTTTATGACGCGAGTCACTGGTCCGGCTTCTTCTGGTATGGATTTACCGGCGGTCTCACCGACGACGATTGCCGTAGAGGTGGCTTATCTTGATCCGGGTACGATGCCTCCGGCACACGTAAGAACCTTTACCGTATCGATGAAACGAGTTTGGATTTTCGAGCGCCTAGAGATCGATTAAGATTTATGGCGATGAATCGAATCATTTCATTTCGCTTGCGATTTGTTTTTTATTTTCATTTTTTTTTGCATCAATGCTTGAAAGACTTAGTTTGTTTTGTATATCGTGAGCCGATTAACCTCGGAACACGGGACGGGCAGAAATATTATGAAAGCGATGCAACGCGATTCCATAATATTATCGGCTCCGTTCAGAAACATTGCTTTCGCTGCGTTTCGTTGGAGAAAAAAAACACGATGCGGGTAACAAAATCTTGCGGGCTCGCGGTGAGGCCATGGGAAGAGGATTTTTGTTGGAACGAAACTCCATTGTTCGGTCGGTTAGGAAACCAAAGCGATACAATGGATCAGCCGGAGCAACTTTCAATAGGATATTCCGAGTAATTCCCGGGGATTCCTTGGCGCTCGGTTTCTCTCTCTCTCGGTTATTACCGTTTTCTTTATATTCTAATGCTAAGCGCGAGAGAGTGGTCTCTCGGACCACAGACGGCGAGTAGGTTGTGGCACACGCCTAGTCGCGAATCCATTGTCCGCCGATCCTATCGGCGAAGATCTTCATAGTCATTGCTCGGTCTTTCATAGCGAGCGCGGTCCGTGGGTGTTCTATTATTCGACAAAAGATATGCTACGCGAACGCATCGGATCTCGCTCATCTACGCCAACGGATATGCGCCGTGGCCGTGAAACTTTTGCGAAGGAACAAAAAAAAGTGCACGGTCGAAACGGTGACTCTTCGAACAACGCCACGTGGCCGTTCCAGCCGCGTTGTTCCTTTCAGCGAATACTGCTTGATTAAACTCTGATTGTGGTCGGACGGAAAATTTTGGAACGCACGACAGGCTCTTCGGTTTAACGACACTGAATCAAGGATACAAAAATATCTTAGAGGTTTTTTTTATTTATATTTTTTCAAGGGACACTCGCTCGAATAAATGCACGTAGCAATTTCTGGGTCAAGAATCCACCTTGCATCAATGTTCGAGGAACGACCACAACCCGTCGATATACACTCTCTCATAGCCTGCACTTTTATCCGCGGGACTCGGGAGAGATCCTCTTTCACCGAGTTCGAAACAATGCCGACAACCCACGCTCGTTCGCCGCGCTATATTCTTCGATACGATTGAAATCCATTGTTGAGCGGTCGCGGATCTCTCGGAGATTGAAGGTTATTATTGGTTAATGCGGGCAATAAAGGTGTATTATAGTACTACACCCAGTAGAGATGTAATACCATGGTTCTGTGAGGTCTTAGGTTACGCCAGAGGCTCTCATCGATGTCTTCAGGATATTTCACGATCTTTCAACCCTTCGATCCATACATCGAACCGTTTCAATGTAAAAACTTGAAAATACTTTATAAAAGGGGTGTGTATTTTTTTCTCGAACAGAGCTATCAAGTCTCCGAACATATAATTTCTATTTTAAGAATATAGCAAAGTTGGTAAAAGATGCGGTACTTTTAACGAGGCAGTCCACGTATACTACTGTTCTTCAAAGGGTTAACGATTAAATCTGGTTTAATCCTTAAACCATTGAAATTTAACCCTCAATGAAAGTATCGCTTCTTTTAAAGATCTCAATAAATTTCCATCAAATTTGGATATCTTCAGTCAGTCGATATATCAGTGGAACATTGCTTGGAAACATTTTTTTAATATTCTTTTTTGAAGTAATTTTTAGATTTTCATTCCGATAAGGTTTTACGCATGGAAGAAAACGCTTAAAGTGATTGAACATCATGATACATTTTACCCGCCCGTACAGTTGAGAACCCCCGTTCCTTTTTATCCTACGGGGATTTTCGTGGCTCTCGTCCTGCCGATCGTGACTCAAAAATAATCAAGATCGCATACGTCTGTCCCGGATCAAAATCATAAATATCGAATTATCGAGATGGCAGCCGTAAGAGATAGAGAGAGAGAAAAACGCTGTGGGATAAAGTATACCACAGCGATATCGAGCAGAGTAAGCTCGTCTCTTAGGTAGGGATATTTGGAGCCTCGAGACTCCCCTCTTGAACGGTCAATGATGCCGCTTGAGTATATACCATACGTACGCGAAGCGCGCGCGAGTTGCAAAGTCGCAATCGAGAGATCGAGAGGGCAGTGATTGCCGATAAAAAGGCACGAACAATTTTGCTCCCAGGCCACCGGCTCGCGAACGGTGGATTTCGCTTTCAATATATATTTTTTCCACTCTCCTCGAAGTTGCCGCCGGAGAGCAATGCCGTTACGCATATACATTATGCAATACGAAACATCTGCGCCAGAACCGCGGCAGCAGCGGTGTGTCCGATGTAACACACACACAATCACATATCTCGCGTATCGTTTCTCCGCGTGCATAAGAAATCTCCGAGGGAACGCTCGGGAGAGAGAATTACCCGACTCGGCGAACTTGTTATTACGTACCCTGATCAATCTTTGATATGATCCCAAATAATAATACTTGCGAACACGAACGAAACAAGGTAAACGCTGGGTGACGTTGGATTACGTGTACAAATAAATCTAAAAACACGAGGGGCGTATTAATTAATGACACGCGGAAATCAAGGTTGCCCCACACTTACGACGAACTTAGAGAGAGATATTATCGAGCTATATAATTGGGAGTTGGGTGTGGTTATCGTGGTGCAACAGCGGCGTGTGAAACGCGACAAACGACCATCGATTATACACGCCTCGTAGTTTAAGTACTACAACGCGCTGCTCGAGCTTCTAATTCACGATCTTGTAGACAAGCGAGTGCAAGCTGCTCGCGCGAGATAATAATTCTTAACGTCTTAACTCCAGCTATCGTGTTTGTGTCTCTCGGCGCGAACTCGTGCACTTAAATGCACACCTCGCACTTCGCCACACGCGATATAATTTCATTTCGTGACACAGTTATGTCAGCCCGATATCGTTAACGCATAAACAATGAGAGAGAAAATAAAGTAAATGAAAAATAAACAAAACAAGAAATGAAAGGAGTCTCGAGTCTCCGGACTGTCGAGGATCACTTGTGCCGTGACGCAAGCGAAAAGGGTGGACATTGAATGAAATTGAAGATTTTATCAATGACGTCCGCTGAGGTAAGACGTATTCGATTTGAAAGGCGAGAGTCGCGGAGGCTCGGGATCGCCGACAGATCGACTTAAGGTTGTGTGAGAGACGTATGTATAATAAACTCTTTTGTTTTTATCTCGCAGAACTCTCGAGGACGACGGCCACTGGTAATTTCATGATGCTGATACACCGGATGAGGATTTACATCGCGCATTCGGTGAGTGACTGTTTCTCAATTTCTTTTTCTCGTGCGGTCCGGACCGATTAATAATATAGAAATATAATGTATATCCGCGAAGCGTTGAAGCGGCTACGGAGGCTGACATCGAGAATTAATAACGTCTCGGGCTGTCGCCCCGGATAATCGTTCGGCCCCGCGCGATTCAGTATCAGCTCGGGCCCGAGCTCCCGTGCCATTTCGCGATAGAACGAGAGGCGAGGATTTATACCGTCAGCTTCTGGTGAGAACGTCGGAGAATTTCGAATCAAGATAAATTATCGTGTCTCGCTCTCGATCGGGTTCGGGGATATCTGTCCATCTGGTGGAGATGCAAATACGCCGAGAGAACGAGTAACGAAACGATGCGCAAGCTCGTATTTCTAATTATTTCGCGTGTGCACACGTTTAATTAAACAGCGTGGTCACGTACGATCCCTTGATTAATCGCGCAGCTGTTAAGGAGCTTCCGGACGTACAGTCCGGTCAAACGAACATTGGTATTGATTAATTGTTTTCACATCGATATCGAAGAGCGATCGGTATCAATGAAGGTCAAACTTGATTGATGAATTGCACTCTGAGCTGCGAATGTTCATCGATGATGAATGTGGCGAAAAATTGACTACCGTTCGCCAATCATTCCGAAGGTATATTTTCATACAGAATTGTAATGCAAATCGATTTTTCAAATTGATCAAAATTTAACGATTGGTATATCATTTCCTCTGATGAAAGATCGTCTTTGACTAGACTGTAACGAGGTCCTGTAATCGACGCGGAAGGATCCGTCTTATACGTTTGACTAGTCCGCGACGAAAAATACTTCCCGATGTTCTGAGAGCAACGCGAGGGAAACGAATCGTATGTACATCTACTTATCCGGGAGACTCGAAACTATTACACACTTCCCTAATGATGCAAACTCCGGTCTCGAGTTCCAAACGTGGAGAAACTCTTTCCCGCGTGGCTCTCCCAGCGAGGAAGCAAGATGCGATGCGCGTAGCGTAAGGAAATCATGCTCGCGCGTCCCAGTTTCGTAGCAGAACGGTAACTCAAGATCGATAAACCTCGATTGCATCGACACATAGCAGCTGATATCCGGTTACGTGATCGAGCCGATCGGCGGACCGTATAACGACGGATTAAAATATTGGTATTTGCGGTAATCGCCTTCGGCTCCTCGATTCCTCGTCGCTCGCGAGGAAAATAATACATAATCGTGGAATCCGACACCCCCGACCACGAGCTTCGGCCGAGAGCTCGGGACTCGACGATCGATAATATTGAATTTCCAGAATTGGCCTGAATGTTTTTGATATTCGATAAAAAAGTGGATTAAAGATATTGTGTTCCGGGACATTATACGGTACGAGCCAACGGGCGATCACCCCCCTCTGCCTCCGGACCGATTATACGCGAGAGCTTGAATTCGAAATCCTCTTTGCGAGCTTTTTCACGGTTTTACGTTTCATAAACACACGGTGCGCGATGCGAAAGATAACGCCCGATCGGGGAAGAGGGTGGAGGTGGAGGAGGGTGAAAGAAGCGGAGAAATTGAGAGAACGCGCACGCATCGCGAGTGTCGCAGATACGATCATGCACGTACGAGACGAAAAAAAGGGTGGTAAGGAAACACCCGAGCAAGACAGTAGAGGCTTACCATATTTTTTGCTGGTACTTAGGAGACCAATCCCTAAATCTTGTTTACAAGCAAACTCCACAATGCCGAATATACGGGATTTAGTGAGCAACTCTTTTCGAAGCGAATTTTGCAAAAGCCCCGATCCAAGTTTGGCCCTAACTCTTTCGGCTCCACTCCCTCCCCCCTCCCCACTTTCATCTCTAAAGTGTAATTTACTACGAAAGGATTACTCCCGTCGGATCTGCGTCGATCTGCTGCTGCCACGAAAGGCTGTTTGCCACAAACAACCTTTCGCACAAACTCGTTCCCCGACGGCAATACTTTAGTCTCCCGTCCGTTCCTCGATGACAATGCGAACGGATTGGGTGTATAGGTGGAAATTGGTCGTCGCGGCGAACCGCCGGGAAAGTTATTCATCGAAAACCTGCTCCAGCGTTAATCCTGCTTTCATTTCAAAGTGGCGATTTTTGGCTTTCAAGGATTTCAGGGCAAAGCTAGAATCATCCGGTGACTGCATATTCAGCGTACAAATATATAATACCTCCGCAGAAAATAAATCTCGCTAGATAAACAAGATTAAACTGCAATTCACGCCAAATTTCTTATTGCATTCAATTTTACTTTACTATTTTTTATACGTTTCTTTTTCTTCATCTTCGAATACAAAGTTCGATAATGAAAGTCTTATCTATGAATTCTGAAATTTTATCATACGTGTTCACGCGCCTCCGCTCTGCCCTGATTCTCTATATCTTATAAAAAAAAACTGGTTCTAAGCTGCAAAGCGGTCGTTGCACGCGGCTGCTGTCGGTTATCAGCTCGGGGATTGGCCGGGACGTCCGCGTAGCAATAAGAACTGCTCTGGAGCTGCAGACTATACAGAGCAAGAAGAGCACCGTACAGCACCTCTGCCCTCGCAGCGGGGTGTCTTCAGGCCAGTGGAGCGTCTCCTAACAGGATTATTCTGACGTGATTGTATACGCGTCAAGGAAATAGAGTGGCATTGTACAGCTAACGCGGGGCACACACAGATTGGATGTGGAGGCTAGTCGAAAAATTAGAAATACCGATCCGCCTACGACGTTGTGTATTAAATATTTTCGAAATTTCTTCGGAGACACCTGTCCATCTTTTTTTTGACAGACAACTGAGCTACATATTGGAACGATGTGATGTAATAACCGGTTTACGACAGTTCTAAGAATTTTTGTTAATTTCGAAAATTTAAATCTCAGAATATCTTCGGTAGTTAAAAAAAATATCTCTCATTTATCTCCGTGACTGGACTAATTAATCGTGCAGTGAGATGTTCCATCGTGTCTCGGTGCTTGACAAGCCACAGAGGTCTTACACCCTTTGAAGAATCGTTGGTAGGCGTTTCCGAGCTAAGCGTAGGCATTTTACGCGATGAAGCGAGCACGATTTTTCAGTCTCGCGGCGCACCGCAAGATAGGGGATGCTGGGCGATAGGAAGTCGCCACGTGTGTGGATACACGGAACAGCTGCGACGTGTGCAAGACGCTGTAAACGACGACAAGCGAGATTCGAAGACATGTAACATATTTCCCCTTTGTCGAAAGAGACTCGAGTCATTTGTATGAAGGGGTGAAAAGTGAGCGTGATAGATAAGAATAGAAGCGGGTATGGATGAGATCATTTTTCTTATTATTCATGGGATATGTTGGGGCGGAATCGTTTCCATATTTTGAACTTCTCTATCTTTACTGCAGCCATCGAACACCCATAAAAAATTGCTTGTGTCGGTATCGCTGACGTATGATAGCTGCAGATTTCTCAATTTTTTGAAAAATATTTAGCGCCTTTAGGAGGATCGACTATCAGGCAAAATCCAACGTAAGGTCTCATTTTTTAAATGTGGTTTACATAAACGTAAAGTTTGAGCAATTTTGACCGTTTAGTTTATTTTTTATACAATTTAGAAGTTGAGTACTTTGACTGTATCATCCTATATTCTAACGTTGGAGAGTCGGTCGATTCCGGGATTTAAAAAAAAACCACTAATTTGCTACTTATGAAACCAACTTAGAGCTTGGAAAAACTAGCTTCGATCGAATCTACCTTTCCGTTCGAAAGATCATACGTTCGGAGAACGAAACGTAAACTCACTTCAGGTCCATTTTCATACACGTCCAATTTCAAGTGTTTTACTACACATCACGAATTCACGACATATAATAATAAATCTATCAATTATTTTATGTCTCAAATGTTTTCTAAAAATGGTTCGTATAAGTTTTGGGAAATTTTTTGTGATTTCGTTTTTCGTTGCGTAATATTGGCGAGAAGTACGTGATGACGATTCCGAATTCGTTGAGATTCTTAAACTTAACAAAATATTTTTAAACATCTTCGATGTATGGAAAATTTGTGCAAAATATACCACATGAAATATACCACATGCATAATTCATTTTACTAATATCAATTTTTTTTTTCAATCACTATTTTGACTGCGAAGAAACAGTCGATCCGTCTTAAACATGATGACGACGCATCACCTTTGTAGTCGGTCCTAACAAGGTATTTTTCCACGAATCTGTTCGAGCAGAGGTTCATCTTTCAGAAACGTTGCAATGAAAATATTTGGCGAACCTCCGCGGCTAATCGGAACCTCAGGGATCGGCAAATTTAGCCGTTTCTCCCGTGGGACTGTGACTCCGCCACCCAAGCGCTCAATTTTCCGAAAAACTTGGATTCACCGGCGCACGCCGCTGCTTCTCGGCTTGTGAATCATCCCGTAGTTGCACAATAACCCTGCATGAGGTCCAAGGTGTCCCGTGCACAATGCCCGAACGTCCTAGTCGTATTGAGAAAAAGAAATCCTCACGAACGCGTAAATCGCAGTGCCGGCGTGCAATGCCACCCCGGGATCCCATCGATTCACGGTTCACTTAGTTCGAGCCCTCGTTCGACATTTGTCGTACGACTCACTTCGATGTTGTTACATAACAATCGTCAGTTGACGAGGCCAAAAGACCCGGTGCTGGTCAGTCGACGGTCTCGTTTCCTTGTACTCTTGTCGCCAACGCAGAGTCTTTCTTTTTTAGTGGATATATATTTCCTCGTTGAAGTAACGAATTTTTTCTTGTCCGAACTTAGTGGCCAGAGTTCGGACTCGAGGTTTTGTTGATCGAGACGATTGGAGTATAATCGTCATCGTACGAGATTTTTTTTTCACTGCACGAAGTCGAATTTACCCGAATTTCTCGGTACAGTTTACTCGGCGAACCAATTGTAAAAACACTATCTTAAGCCAGAGAACAGCTGCGAACTATCGTTGCAATGCATTAGCGTTTGCGTAACGAACTTTCGTGGATCGTTAATCATTCGATGCATCGAATACCGTTTTTACCGCGGTACACAACTGGCGAATAGAGTCATTAACTCCGAAGCCATTGGAGATTCGTTCGTCTCGGCCGACCGATGAATTTAGCGGCGCACGTGAGACGCCTGAAAACCGTCGACCGTAGCAGCGCAGTACTAAGTCAGCACGTTTTTCAACAGAACGCCTAAAGAAACAACCCCCGTATTTACATTCCGCGGTAATTAATCAGTCTCACCCGAGCGAGCCAAGGCAACGGTGATTTAGCCGGAGAAAAATTCTCCTATTTGTTTTACGTTTTTTTTTCTTCTTCTCCTCATCTTTCTTTCCTTCTCCGTCGCGTCTCTTACCCGAGAACCTCGAGGGCACTCGGACGGACGTGGAGTTTCATCCCGGAGTGCTCGCGCTCCGCAGAGAAGGAGGAAGTGCTTGAGCGCTTCCTCCACTTTTTTTCTCTTCTACAATCGCGTGATTGCGCGGTGAAAAAAAAAATATTACTGCGTGTGACGAAAGATTAATTCGTCCGGATTCGGTCGAGAGAGGAGAGTAAAAAAAAACGTGCGGCATAAAAAATCGTACGAGCGGGGCGATCGAGCGAGAGGCACGTGTTAGGTCTTTTCGCGGCAGCCGCCACGTTTCAATGTAATTAACATAAATAAAAGAAAGTCCCGGCTGATTTACGCGGGGATGCTCGGCGCAAAACGATGAAATATCGGAGGCCCCGGTCGAGAGTCGAGTTCAGAGGTTAAAGCAAAACGCACTTTTATTACTCTTTCGCCCGCGGTGAGCGACTGAGACGGAGAGGATGCTGCACGGGCGCGCGCGCGCGACTCTCGCGAACGTTTCGGTATATACTTGCCGTTAATCTACGAAACCTGTTTGTTGTGGCCGCGGCGTTCAGGGGTCCCCTCGCGAATTTTCGATCGTTTCCTTTCGTTCCACTCTCTCCCGTCCTCACACTCGCGGTCTGGTGAAATTGCGGTTATACCCGCATGCGCACACCGCCTTGATTTCACGGTTCTCTGCGGTTTCGTATTTTTCTTTTATTTTTTGTTTTTTTTTGTTACACCGTCTCTACTATGTCAACTGTACGAATGAGATGCCCGAGGATAGCCCGAAGCCAGTGTCCAAGTTATGATTTAGACGATAGTTGAGTCTAGGGAAGGTTTTCGTCTCTCGTACCTGGCGTCACGGGCTTCTTCTTTTACAGACGGCAATAACTTTCAAATTTGATTACAGCGAGTGTAGCGGAGTCGGTCCTGGCCGAATAGAGGGTTGGGGAGGCCAACCCTGCGGGGCTACTCTGTAAATGGGTGCTCAGCCCTTGCATCAACACCCACGCCTAGCGTGTATACACACACGCGTCCGCCAGGTCGTAAATAAAACGAAATTGTTAAAGGTACCTCGCGCTTCCACCAATCGTCTTTCCTTTTACACTGCTCTCGAATGTTAAACGTTAAACAAAGGCTGTGGGACGTCGAGGAGGATAGGGTGGGGGGATGCACGTATCTTTGATCTCTGTTTGCCGAGGCGTGTGCATCGCCTCACCTACACCGAAATTCCCCTACCTCCCTACCGGGAGATAATCAAGAATAATTATTCGTTAGATAAATACGATCGGGACCGAAGATAAAGCCCTGAATTTATGATGGACCCGGCCAGTCTGCCGCCACCACGGCCGGTCATGACGCGTACACCGACATTCGAGGTTTCGAAATCCTCTCTCGTATAATCTCGCCAATGCGAGTGCCGAGAGACGAGCTTCTTTCACACTTGTACACTCCGTGCAGGGCCATATCTATCCAATGATTAGGCAACGACAAGCTTTCGCCGCGGGAATCACGACCAATCTTGGCCCACCGATCTCGGCCCGATCGCACGGTGAGGCCTACCGGCCTTTTGATACCCAAACCTCAGCAGAGCTTATACTCCGAGAGCCAGTTTCATTGTACGTAACCGCATTTGGATACAATACGTACGATATACCGCACACCGTGTTCCAAACTTATAATCAACCCTTCGCATTCGGGGAGGGCTGGTTCGAGCATGCCAGAGATCATTGCCACGAGAACACGGCTCGTGTATGATTAGCTTCGCTCCTAAATAGGATTTCTAATTTATTCGAATCCTATCCTTCCTGCGGGTCTCCGACTCGGGTGGTACACACGTCTTGGCCCCTGGATCTCGGCTCCGTAGCGCTGTATAAACATGCCCTTTTCCCCGTTTGCCCATCCGGGGGTCTCTCGCCCGATGCGGAGGAACGCGAGCCTCGTTGAAATTCAGCGAGAATACGAACTGTTTCTGATACCTCTCCGGAGGCAGAGGAAGACGCGAGGAAAGGGAGGGCGGTGGAGATTATTATGAAGAAGAGGAAGAAGCTAAAAGATGAGTCCTTCTCGCCCGGGTTCGTACACCGTGTATACCCTCTGTGTCGTACATCAAAGTTGCTCGTGCAGGTGGGCGGACGCGACGTCAGCCGCTGACGCCCCGCGAAATTGAATCTAAAGTTTAAGTCGCCGTTTTCTCTACTCGGGCCCCAGAAGCCCCTCGCTCTCTGTATGTAATACGCATCGTGAGTGAAAGAGAAAAAAGAAAGCGGGCAACGAAACGCGGTCTCACACGCCGGCTGCAACGCGGCATCGGGGCGGTCGCAAATCATCACCTTCAAAATATGCCTTCCCGTTCAGCGTTAGATAGCCGAAGATTACAAGTTGTGCGTCTCGGAGCCACGAGAGTAAAACAGCATACTGTTAAAAGTTTATTTCCCCGTCTCGCGTCTCCCGGAGTCTCTTTTCGGATTTAAAGGCGCCGTGCACGGCTACTCGGGACGGTTCCCGCGAGACCACGCCAACGACTCGAAGTTCGCCCCGTCGTGATCCGCGAGAGAGGCCTTTCATAAAAGCCTTCTCGAAGCGGCGCATTTCTCCGGGTAGCCACTTATGCGCGAAACAATGCGCTCTACCGCAACCAGGGCAACCTGTTTGCACTCGCTCCCCGGGAGAGACCCACAGTGCGCGCTGTTGCATCGTGCGCCAGTAATTTATCTTTACCATGCTTAATGAGCAGGTGGTTAATACTCTGGGGTATATGTACAGCTAAATGCAGACCTCGAAAGAGTAAAAGAATGCCAACTACAAATACACCCTGTCGTTCTTCTTCTCGGTAACTTCCCATCGTTGATCGGGCGGCAACGCTGAATTTACGATGACCGAGCATTATGTTCTTGTTACAAAACATCCGCAGCGTTGTTAGTGCCGGTACTTCGGACCGTGGAAAATTGCTACCGGTCTCTCGCAAGGTTAACAACGAATACGACGATAAAAACGGGAAATACGGGGGGGTTTGATACAGTACGTGTACAAATCGACGGACGTTTCCCAACTTTTTATTTTTGTTTTGGTTTAGGGTCAACGGATCAAGACGGGACGCACGAAATTCCCGACGTTTCCTTCACTAATACCGTCGAATGGCCCCGAGACGCCTCGAGCTTCTCATCCCTTTTTTTTCTCCCCCTTGATTCTTCTCTCCCGTACTTTTTACATCCTCGACGAAATTCTCTGTGCTTTGTACCGGTTTATTACGCTCACCCGACGAAATGATGTCATTAGATATACTTAGGCGAGAGTTTATTGGCTTCTTTGTGTCGAAGAAACGGCTCCCGTGGAACGCCTTGGCTTCGTACTTGGCTCCCGCTGCCGCCGCCGCTGCTGCTGTTGTTGTTGCTTTTGATGCTGCTGCTGCCAGCGCAGCACGATTCATCGGTTATCACGACGGAATACACGCCGACCTTTTATTGCCTCGACCGTGCGCGGGCTAACCACCTTTACTGCCAGAGCAACAGCTTCCAACCCAAACGGCAAATAGCCTGTGTAAGACACCGTCTCGACACCTTGGAACAGCCATTTTTTTTATGATTATGTGCTGGACTCGCCACGTTTGGAACGCGTCGTGAAAGAACGGTGGGATTAAAACTTCCTCCAGCCCACTCTGTTATGGCTGATACTTTAGCTGGGAATTAACAAAATCCTGTTTCGGTAGCAGTTTTATAAATTAAAAAAATGACTGCCCACCTGTCATTCATTGGCGCAAGAAAATATCTTCGTGTACAACCTCGATATTTATTGGAATAAAAATTACTCGTTTACTTCGCTGCATTTGATATCTCGTAAAGATGCCTCTGCAATTGCCAACCGACATGCTAAACGAATCCTTGAAGGAGATCGTGTTTCTGCGAAAACATCAGCCGCTCTTCAAGAGACTGGCTAAAAGCACTCATTTCAATCAGAGGGAAGTCGAGGCTCTGGCGCTCATCCATCGGAAAATTCAAGCACAGTGCGGTCCGATAAGCAGACTCACTTTTCGCGACGTTCTGCACTCGGGACTGGATTATACGGAGAATATTCGTCACTTGCTCGTGGATAGAGTCTTCTCGGCTGTCGATAAACAAAATGCCTTACAGGTTACCATTTAACCTCTATTAACCCCGGCGAATCAATTTTGAGAAGCGTTATTGTAAATTTATTATCTATCAAGCTTTACATGGACCAATGGAACGAAGGATTTTCCGTGATTCTTCGAGGCACTTCGGACGAGCGAATACAATTTTGTTATAAAGTCTACGATCTCATGAGAACGAATAAGATAAGAAAGGAACAGATATTTCCGATGATGAGGGGTTGCCTGATCAGACAACAGCCTGACGAGGATCCTGATGAGGGGGTCAAGGTGAAAATACCTATAATTGCCGGTACTTATATGCCACGTTGAAATTACCAACGTTTGCGTAATATCTTACACGCAGGACCTGATAGAGTTGATGCTGAAGCGGCTAGACGTTGATCGCGATGGAAAGGTATCCGAGGAAGATTACAGAACCGCGGTGTTGGAGAGGAACTCGTTGTTCCTCGAGTGTATGGGACCGGTGTTTCCTTCGCGCGAGGCGCAGCACGCGTTCATAACGACATTCACCAACAGATTGGGTCGTTATTAAAAGAAGAAAAAAAAAGAATAAAAAGACGGAGAGGGCATCAAATTCCAATCGAAATATATTTTTAAAAACATATATGGTGATACGGTAATAAAAATTCTCTCGCACCGCTGGCGATTTTGATAAAGTCATTTCATTTTAATATCTGTCTTCCTTGCTTACCAATCTTCTCTTGCGTCAGGCAATCTCACGAAGACAAGATACCTTCCGACAGCGTTGAATAAAATACGCTGAAAGATAACTGTATATACGATAATCCTCTCGCGTCATCCACACAACGAGAGGCCAGAGACAGAGAGAGGGTGTGAGAGAGAGAGATAATGGGCCCCGGGACAGTGTATACAAGATTTTCACGCCAATGAACGCGACGCTTCGTGGCGAACGTGCCAAACCAGATAGAAGATATCCGCCTCGTGGAAGGCTCGTTGCCTAGACGGAGACACAACGGGGGAGTTGCGACGCTCCATTAAATTTTCGAGGCCGCCGATGTTGCCTGTCCTCTGTGTGTACGGTACCTACCCGCACTCTTCACGATTCATCGAGTATTTAAGATCGACCTATAGCAAACAATCGCAAATGAAGCATTATAATACCTTGACGAGGTACAAACGCGAACGAATAGCAGAGACTTTGAGACCCGACACGACATCGATGATAAAATGACAATCGGATTTACTTTACCATACCTACAACCTCGATCCCAGAGACAGTTTTATCTCCCGGTTAATATACACCGTATGTAGTCGAAACCGAATAGATATAAATCGCACGCGAGAAGGCACGACGGGCAAGAGTCCGGAGCAAACGCGGGTCCGCGGGTGAAGGCAAAAGCCGCAGGTTCGTGCGATCGTGCGGCTCTGCCGAACGTGTTACGAAAACATAATGAATGTTTGAGGATCCTTTGGACGCACGAATGCACTCCGATCCCGCGTTTCAAGCAGCTATAACAACAAATTAAAGAACGAAAATCTCGAGAAACTTTGCTCGGGATCGGCGCCCACCGATCCTTTTCGTATCGAGATCCTCGGCAGCACCGATTCCTCTCATCCCCGGGTACATCTTGCCACGGACAATGTTCACGATCGGATAGTGTATGGGTATACAGTAATAGTTTCGTGGGTATAAGGAACACGGTGTACAACCGGCTCGACTCGTACCTGTGTATTTTCACCGGAGTATCTCACTAGGTATGAGCGGGGGTGGAACGATATTGTGTAAAGAGCATAATAACGCGAGGATGAAAGAGAGGCAGAGGCGAGGAGCTGTCCCTTTGTGGGTAGCCGACCGTGTCCTGAAAGGATCCTCGAGAAACCAGAAGGAAAAGAACTGCGCCCGTTCTCCGTCCCGTTCGTGCGGACCGAGAGAAGATACCCTGTTCACCGATCAGCGCACCGGCTCTCTTTCTCCCTCGGTCTCTCGCGAGAGAGTTAGGGCGCCAGCTGAGAAAACATGCCCGTGGCATGTCGACGGCCAATGCTTTAACGCGTGTATACGCTGCCCGCGACCGTACGGAGTGCCCTGTACATGTATGTACTTGTGCCTCCTTTGGACCGTTGAAAGAGAGTGAGATCCCTTTTTTCGCCACCCCCCCCTTCCCCTTCCTCCGCGCAATTTGTACGAGGATCGATTCACGATGAGCTCAGATACCAACCGGACAGCCTCATCTCTCTATACTTTTCTTATAATAAACCCCGTTAAGCCCGGCAGGTATTAACAAATCGTCGATCGAACTCTCAGTACAGTCTCGGCAGACGGTAGAGACGAGAACTTTTTTATCGGGTAATGGGATCGCCAATCAACGAAAATTCATGTGGGTTCGTTAGGAAATCGATGCAAAAATATGAGTTACATGCGCGTTGCGCGTTTCGACGCGGTTAGCTTTTTACTCGGTAGTAAAAAGGAATACAGAGAGACAATGAGAGACTAAACTGGGACGGAGAAAAATAAGGCTTGGCTTGGATAGATACAAAGCACGAAAGCGCGATCACGAACCCGCAACGGGGGGAAATGCACTCATCCCCGCATGATACATAAATTATAATCAGACCCGCGGGATCCCACAAGGAATGCCGACGATTCCAACCGAAACGTGATGAAACGCGAGGCAATTCGATTTGTGTGCCCACGCACGCTCATCAAAGGAGCCGGCCCCACTCGTCCTCCACAGTTCCCCCGACCCTACCGCCAAAGGATTACGAAAAATACGCTCCGCGCGATCGCTTTGTCAAGCGATAATCCCAGCGGTCTCTGTGGTAATTCGTTAACCATGCGAGCTCGATTCACACGTGTATCGCGTAGAGCGATACTCCGAATAACGAGCGCGGCACGTAGTGTGGTGAGGTCGAATTCGTGGGAAACTCAATCGTTATCATATTCACGAGGTGGATACTGATAACACACTGCTGACTCTCAGGATTCCTTTGACTCACTTTATTATAGTAGGAAATACAGCGTTTCGCCCTCGAATTATCGAATAGACGCATTGTTTCTCATAACCCCAGTAGAAATTGTGGAGTGTTGGATCGGGTCCAGGTTTAAGCCTTGTCAGGCCTTTCCGGGACCTTATCAGGGTATCGCTCCGAAATTTCTACCGTGGAAAGGACGACAGGAATAACAAATATGGCACCTCATCGCAAAAGCCGTCAGCCAAAGGAATAACGTTATTCGGAGTCCATAACTTATGCGGTTTCGAAGGAAAAAAGATCGAGAGACACGCATTGGCATAATGTATTTTGGAATCGCATCCATAAGTATCTGGAAAAAACGACTGGCGGTGCTCCAGCAGCGTCACATGCATCGAAGTTTCGCGAATGGAATGCCCAATGAGGCGAAGGCAGATGGATTCCACGCCACGTGTGTCCCTCGTCCGTTCGTGACAGGTCGAATAGCAGCGTGAGGCTGGATATCGACGACCCTAAAGGTCCCGAACATGACACCGACTTGTCCGAACAGAGCGGCATCGGTCTCGCTACCAGAAACTGTGTGTCCGGAGCAGATGAGCCCCAGAAGAGATTCCGCTAAGCAATTTAGCTTCCGATTTAGCGTGTTTGTCTAGGACGGAGTCCCGCGACGAAGAGTTCATTTGAGAGCCGCCGAAAAGCTTTCCGGCGCAGCGGGACGGTGTTCCAAATGAAATTGTCTCATTATCGTCCGTATATAGGGAAGACACGAAATCAACGGAATAAACGGCGATGAGGACGAAGTCTCTACCGTTCCTCATTATGGAACCTCTCTCGATCCCGAATACCGGCTCTCTTAGGCTGTGCGCCGTCGTTGTCGTCGACGGAGTACAACCTACTTGGCCACGACTTCAAGATGCTGCAAGAAGAAGAAACCGAGTTTCCATCTGGCCGCGCGCGGACAACACGAGAGCACGAGACACGGCATGACGGACGGCCACGTCAAGTCGAGACCGAGCGGTCTTCGCGAAGACGCGCGCGCGACTATGCATCGTGTAGGACTCTCGACGTTTGTTTTCTGGGTCGGATTCAATTTAGTCTGGACATCTTGTAAATCGGAGGAATATAATTAGATGCCCGGAGATAGCTGGCGAGGGACCCACATACATGACGTTTGACATAATACCGACGCAAAAATACGATCCTCTCGTGCTAGCGTACATTTCCGTGGATCTACCCATTCAGTGACTATCATTCACGTGGCAAAAAATTCATACCTCATACTTGATATTTTTGTATTGGTTGCATTTGGAGGGATCTTAAAAAAAATAAAAAAAATAAAATCGAGATAATCAAGTCGCCATAAAGTATCTCAAGGTGTCGTGTTCGTCACGGACACGGGAGACCGAGTTTTCACAACAGGATTAAAAGCCCGAGAGAGGAGCGACTAGTCCCCGGGATCTTCGAGCCGGATCTCTCGCTGCCCCAGAAATGTGCAGCCAGACCATTTTTCACGGACGTCTTCGGTTCTCGTTTTTTTCATTCCCCTTCTCTAGCAGTAGACCCACGGGCCTGGAACACCGTTGCTTGGATTATCCACATCCGGTCATTTTTGTCTAATTTTTTTTTTTCTCTCAAAGTTCGCTCCGGCACGCGGTGTAAAGTTTTCGTGAAGTATTATTCCTTCGCTGGCCCCTACTGTACACTCCGAGTGGTTTATTGATCTATTGCGAGGAAGGCGTCCATTCATGAGACCAGAAATACACCGCCCTTCACTCTCCTCAGTCTCATTGTGCGAAATTTCAAACACAGAGCGTCGCTTCTTCAATCAGATTTTGCCTCTGACCTCTATTATGATATTTTCTGACCCACGCGGCCCTTGAGGTTTTTTTTAAATAACTATTCTCTCCGTCTAGAATATTTCATGCCGCGAATGCGAAGCCGTGGAAAAAAAAGATCGTCGAAGCGCGATGCACATAAACATCGCTGCTCTCGTGGTATCCATAAAAAGACGAGGAATTGCCTCGCCTCCACCTCATAAAAACCTACACACTATAGTTTGATCGCTCCGCTAGAATAACTACACGACTATAGCACTTCCCAGTTTACGAGACTTCTTTTTTACCCCCCCCCCCCATCTTACCGTGTAATCCCCGGTACCTCCGCGACGACTACTGTGCTCAACCCGTCAGAACTCCAGCCGAGGGTTTTCAGGGTCGGAGGTCACGGACGTGCATTACGATATTAAAAATATCGTGGATTAACCCGGCCGTTGATGGGCAAGAAGATCTTCCCTCGGAGAGGAGCGCCGTGAACGATACCGGCGCGTCTCCGACGAGTTTAACAAACTTTTACGAACAACATTGACGAGCCCCGTACACGGATGGTTTCCCTCATTCCGGAGATGCGCCATAAGGTCGGCACGAGGAATACACAAACGGAATTCCGCCGTTGAAACGCTTATAATATCGTTTCGTATGCGAAGGACTACTGGAAAGCGGAGTGCGGCTAATTGAACCCGTCGGTTCTTCGGCATCCCGCACGTACTCTGCATCCCACCCGCGGATATCGCGTCCCTCGACCTCTTTCGATGTTGCCTCGCCGCTCTCCTAACCCGAATGAATTTACATCGAATTATAATTTATATTCCCCGTTGGACCTTCGGCCGGGTTCTCGCTGCTCCTTTACCGGACTCAAAGACCCGTGGGTACACATCTCACGATGCTTCTCTCGCCTTTAAAGACGATATCCCCTCATTTATACAGAATAACGCACGTACACATCCCGACAACTCGCGATCGTACGTTATCGACTGAACGAATTACGCAGTCAGTCCCGAGGCTGCACGATCCCGCCCGATGCAAATCATCCCCGCATCACCTTCGACAGTGACTTTCTCCCCGTATCGACGAATGAAATTCTTCACACATTTTTTTTTTACCTCAATTTTATTTTCTGTACCTTCGTCTCTCACGACTGAGGAGAATCGTCGAGCGGGATAAAAGAGCCGAAGAGGGCCTCCGCGGAGGTTTATACCCATGAGATTCTCGTCGTCGACCTTTCGACTCTTCGTGGTCTCTAATTACTATGCCTTCTTCGGCTGCCGCTTGCTACCAGTGCCAGAGTAGGCAAGGTGAGCAAGCCGGGAGCGCACGGAAACCAGCAAGCAGTCCAGAACGACTGACAGACCTTATCCACGTGTAAACTCTTCGCTGAAAAAGCACGGTGCCGCCGTCGGTGTGCCGCTCATGGGGAGCTCGTGGTAATTACGGCGAGAGGGGAGCTCTCACTCAGAAGTCACGGGAGTCAGGGTCTGAACGGTAACGCACCATGTGCAGCAGCATCAACAGCAATATACATACGATGTATATCTCTGCCCACCTGAGTGTCTCGCCTCCGCTTACCACACACCCTATGTAACTCGCGCGACTCCGTACGGCCTCGCGGTTAAATATGCAACAGCAGGCAGCCCTGTTTAATTCATCAAGCTGACGGCAACCATCGGTCAACTTAAATACCAGAAGACTTCTGTATGATAATTTTAAACTCGTCTTCATCTTTGATTCGATTTATTGTTTCTTTTTTCTTCTTTTTCATTATTAATGAGGGTTCCGCGACTAAATTATGTATTTCACTTTTACGCGAGAGAAGCTAATCAGTCCATTATTTGTTTCTTTTTTTTTAATTATCGGCAGTAAATAGCTTCATTACGTTCGGTAGCAATTTATGGCGTAATTCTTTGAAATTTGCTCTCGAAGCTCGGAGTGAACTTTCTCTCGGTCAGATCGACGTGAGTAGGGCACGTGGTGATTTTAGGGCAACGCAAAGTGAAGAGGATAATAATAATTATTGTTCATCGAGATGCACAGAGTGCGGTATCCCCGCTCGTACACTCCCGAGGCGCGGGATACGTATTACGTACGACTTTCTCACGAGAGTCTAATTGGCCTGACCCGTTGAAAGAAACGCCACACCACCCAACGGCAGCAGCAGCTGACCACTGGCCGTGTCGGCCCGATAGTCCGCAGATGCAACGTCGAATTTCAATCTGAAACGTGAAAGAAGTGCGAACGTGTGTGCAGTGTCGGATACAAGAGAGGAAAGTGTAATTTTTCATTTTAACGAGCGATGACCACCGACCTCTCGGACACGAATTTTTATCTCGTTCTTCCTCGGTGTCCGGAGTCTCTTCTTACCTCGCCGTCCATCCGTCAATGAACACAGCAGACGAGAAGGTACCCTTTCAATCCTTCGTCTCGGTAATGGTCACACCTCCTCGCACCCTCGGACCTTTTCTTGTGCCACTGGGTCGTACACGCCGCTACGTCGCTAATGGCGAAAGTTATTTGCATATCAATCGGCGATCGCACTGGAGGAGTGAGACTTTTTCTTGCTCGACGATCGGGGCTAAACTCACAAAGCCCCCGAAGCCCTTCGACGAAATTTTTCATTCGACCGTCGGAGAGGAGATTTCGACGTAATCGTTAAACGAAACCGTACGGGGCTGTGTTCCACTTTCATTTTTTTTTTCCTCCAGCTGAGTCTCGTCGTTTCATGAAAAATGCCCAGAAATTACTCTCACGTCCGCGCATAACGGCTATCGCTGGTGCACGCGGTACATTTCCGGAGGTTTTACAGACGGAGGAAACTTGTCGTCATTAATTATTTTCGTAAGCAAAGGTACTTAACGCGCCATACGTGTTCTCGACACCTATATCGTGCGTTTCTGTTTTCTTTGTTTTTCCAATCTCCCGAGGCCGTAGAGCAATATGCGAGGGTCTTTCCCGTGCCCCGCAGAGCACCCTTCGGATATGTGTGTACCAACGGAAACACGTGCTGGTAAGCTCCATACCTCGGCTCCGCGGAAGGATGAGTCCCCATGTCATTTATCCTCGAATTCCACGAGAAGCAGATGCCGGCGTGCCTGTCGCGCGCTGTCGTCCAACGCCTAGCCCTCGTCCATGGGTCGTTAGTAAGCCATTATGTCGGTGTCGTCACGCGCGTTAACCATTCAGATTTTCATATTTTTGAAGGAACAAAAAAAAAGCGATGGAAAAAGTAATATGCACGTGACGTTGGATACGCCCACGACGACAATGAAGGGCGACGAGCATAAACGAGCAAAGTTTGCAAATGTTTTCGTTCGCCTTTCGGCATTGTCCTCCGGACCGAGGATTTTTGCGCGACAAAAGCGAGTGCACCGACGCGGTTTCACGTGAAAAATGTTGTGCCCTCTTACAGGACACGCTCCCACGTTCACTCGAATATCTTTCGAATATTATAATCCGTGTATTTTGAAAATATTTTGTACGATGCCTCTGTTCAAAAGTCGCATAGCCGCTGCCTCGGCGCAGCGAATCTCGTCAATTTTGCACGGTTCTCCGATCCTCCTGAGAGTCGTGCCGACCCCGTTGCCACCGAGAGTTATTCCGAGAGATTGTCCGGCATCTCTCCGGGCAACGGCGGGATGAAAATTTTCCTTCGCAATCTGTACGTTTTGCACAATGATGCGACCTCGGGCTAGACGGATGGACCGATACAAAGTTCATTATCTCTTCCGATTACGGCAATATCCGCGATACTTTGTAGAGATGAGGTTCAATCGTTTACGTACACTACTGCGTACGTGCTCGATTCCCAAGCGAAATAGCCTCGAGTTCCATCGAACTCGCGGCGGGAGTAACGTTAGTTTTGCATTAACACTTGACCCACGCCCCACGCGAGAGCTTATCTCGAGAACAGGGAAACTGCGAGCTATTACGAATAGATAGTGAGTTTCCGTACGGGGTTGCAGGAGCAGCGGCAGCAGCGAAATCGGATATCGTGTGCCGCGGGGGTCGAGATATTAGTCGAGTCTCCGGAGAACGGGAGCAGGGAAGGTTCGTACGAGACATCATTAGGAGGTCGATTAAGCCATACGGTGTATATCGAAGCATCGCGGAGTACGCATCGCTGGTCTCCCCGTATGCATGCATGAATCAGGCTGCCGTCCCCGCCGCCGCTGCAGCCCAGCGAGAATCAAAAGCGTTCTGGGATGGAAGCGAAGCCTCGGGTCTACCGTAACGCGCTCCACTCGCGCGAATTGCATGATTACAAACACGCGCATACGCAAACTATTATGCCGAAGCATGAACCTCCCCACTCATCTTCTCCAGTTCTTCATCGGGGTTTATCGGTCGCTCATTACTTAACGATCATTATTGCCGCGACTTTGCGCGCCGTCGGCCTCGCCGTACTTACGCTAAATTACGAGTACGAACCAATTTCCGGGGAGGGCACACACGCCCGTTTCGAGTGTGCTACACAGAACGGAATAAGAACACTATTACACTCCCTTGGATATACGAACCACCGCGTCGTACGATCTTACGTCTAAATAGATGGAGCCCTATATCGCTAATAGGCCAATTTTTATTTGAACCATCCGAGCGTCGGTGTATGAGCCTCAGTGTAGTACCCGTGTATACAGGCATCAATTCGTATGGGAAAGAATTCAATTTTGCGCACAAATTGTAAATTACTCCGCCAGCCCTCCCTCTCTTTATTCACGTTCATATATTTTTATTTACCTCTTTAACGAAAAAAAAATTCATAACCGGGGCAATATACCATGACGTATCGTGCAAAAAATCCGTTCATTTCACATGCTCGACGGCTCGCCGGGGCCGCTATTGCTTTGTATATATCTTCATCGGCTCGGTACCACTCCGCACCGCGTACTTCATCCCGGCCGTCCACTCGGCGATCGTTTCGATATATTGATCGTTTCAATTACCTTATCGGTTTATAAACAAGCCACCATTCTCAGCGCGGAGATACCGATCTGCCGGGCCTCGTGTGCGCGTGTAATTGCGGGATGTTGTAATCGATCGAGATAAGGACAGAGGGAGAGTCAGATTTCACGAGGGAATCGATAAAGATCGTCTGGTCTCTTTGGTCCCGAAACTAATCGACTTGTTACGGCGTTGTGTACCTTCTTTTCTTCATACCATCGATTGTTAACTGCGGTGGGGTAAAAGTTGCCGAAGCCACGTCGGGGCAACTCTTTCGTTATCGCTCGATCGTTTACGTGGCTCGCCGTACTTTTTCGAGGGAGAGGAATCGCGAGTCGGAGAGACGAAGGTGGACGGTAACGGGAGGGTATACGATACGAGGTGAGCCGATCCCCAGCAGTTTCCCCGACGAGATCCGCAGAGTCAGCAATTACTCGGGGCATCTCCGTCTACCCGGTAAGTCGAGGCGGGCCCGACCCTCGACCCAAGGGGCTACGTCCGCTGCTGCGGAGGCTGCCAGTAATCACGTGCTCTACCGTATACGTACCGCATTGCTCTGTGTGCTGCTGCTCCTGCTGCCGATGCTTCTGCTGCTGGTACCCCGATGAAACTCCACGAACAGGGTGTATCTACCTCCGCGCAGAGGCACACGGTCCGACAGACATCTTTTTCTTTTTTTTCTTTCCTTCATTCCCCGTTCACTCGCACTCTTGATCCCTCTCCGTCTCACTCCGCGTGTTTCGCAACCCGGTGAGGACTGTGTAATTTTCTCTTTGCAAGCTCGGGGAAAAAAAAATAATCGAGTCGAGATTGATACGCCGTGGTTGGTGGCTCGGCTCTGGCGAGCCCCGGCGCGCCGCATCCCCGAGATTCCCGAGAATCTTTCGCTGGTCTTTTAATAAGCGAAGCCTTAAGTCTCGGTGATATCGGCCCTTTTGACCTTGTAATTGGCTACCCGGAGAACGTACTTTGTATTGCTTTGACCCTTTATCGAAAAATGCCCCGCGGCCTTTCCCATCGTTAGACGAGACCGATAAAGGGTTTGGTCGTAAAAATTTAATAAGGAAATCAAAGTTAATCGACGCGCGGAAGGAGCGCTATCGCAAGGGGAACTGAAATGGCTAATGTAAATTGGCATTCGGGTTTCAGAGTTTTACCGTCGCGATGTCGGTGGAGATGACGATATTCGCACTTCAGCCCGGGGCGAGTGCACGAATCGGTAATTAAATACGAATCTTTCTATAAATAACATCGGAGCCGCGGTCTCTCGTGTGTAGCTCTTGGCTTATAATTACACCGCGGTACAAACATCGTCGGCGAGCGTGCGCGCGTTTCCCATCCAAAGAGAGAAACATTTGGTAATAATCGTAAAGCAGTTTGAGGAGGTGGAGAGGAACTCCTCGGATGAAATTCTCGCAGCGTTATTCACCGTGCACGACGGACACTTATGTAACGCATCGGCGAACCACGTGTCGCTCTTTAGCCGCGCGCCGCATCGAGAGTGCGCCTTCGTCTCCGAACGAGCGATTCAGATAACTCCCGAGCAAGCTTGTAAGCTAGCGCACGCTCGGCACACACGAGGTCGCACGTAAATTTCAGGGAACGTTGGGTATGTATATTCCGCGGGAACATATTCTGTACGCAAAAGTTGTGCCTTTTTTTAAGAGCCGCGGCAGCAAAATCGACTTCCTTATAGCCAATCGCGAGTCCACAGACACACCGCAAACGCGTTTGCGGCCGCAGGTCGTCCCGCAGTGGAACTTCAATGCTTTCCGTACGTATATATATTTTTTTTCACCTTACCCTCATCCTGTTAGCTTCTCCGCTGCTCTCGCTGCACAGATATGTTTCGCGAACGTTTACACGCACGTGAATGACAGAGTCTATAGTCACAGTGGTATTATTTTTCTCTATTATTGACAATGTTCGACATCGAACGGTACAATGCGGAAAATATGTTGGTTCTCTTATTTTTTTTTTTATTCTCTCGAGGTTATTTACGCTACCGAATATGGATACTCGGAAACGAGCGAATCGTCGGTCGATCTTTGCCGATGTTGACGTAGGACCCGAAGAGGACCGCTCTACCGGTGACACGTGACAAGGGGATGCGGCATATATTCGAGGCGAAAAAATAAATTCAATCTAGCGTGTACGTGAAATTATGATCTTCGGGTAAGAGCGCGCCTCTCTCCTCGCCTCTGCGCCGGTTCTCGTGAAAGGTGGAGTTATACCTACCCTCGAGAGGCCTCCTAAACGGGACAATAATGGATATTTATGAAACGGCTTCCCTCGACGAGACGATCGGGGTTTTTCACCGATGTCTCTGCCCTCGACTTTTGTTCGAAGATTGCTCAATATCGTGGAAAAAAAAATGAAGACGCGGAAAAAGGAAACATACCGATCATCTGCACAACGCACGGTGAAGCGAAGAAAAAAAAATAAATAGTCGACGCACGATGGAAAATTGCAAACTTACGAGACCGGCCGAAACGATTTATGAAAGAGAATGAACGCCAAAAGATTTCTGACGTCTCGTCAGAGGCCACCTGCTCTCTCCGAGATTCTCGGTCAGCTGTCCTCAGATGTTTAATAGCCCCCGTGATATAACGGGAATATGGTACGCCACTCGATAATTCAGGTTTCTCGGATTCCCTCGTATTGCCGAACCTCGACGGGCTACCGATGCGCCGAACAAGTACTTAGCGTGATCGAAAAATCCTTCCCTATCCGCTACGCCCGATATTCTCGATTAATGTGTATACCGCCGGTTTCTCGAGTCAGCCCGCGCGTGTGCAACGATGCGGGGATCGTTGCAAACGTTCACTCGTCCGCTTACTTACTTACGGGAAAGTGGGCATCAGAGCGAAGTGCAGCGCAAGTCGGAGAGGCTCACCGGCCGTGCCACACTGAAGAATCCAGACGGACGTTCATCGCTCACGTTATTCGGGACTGCACGCTGGTAGCGAACAATCAATTACATTGGGCAATAATACACAGTGTTCCCTCCGTCCGAAAGCCGACGTGCACGGACCACGGAGCCGGAGACTTCCCGACGCCCTGAGATGCGAAGCATCTTGTCCATTTTCCTTCACCGGTTATTACGATCGAATTGGAGCGCGCACGAGATCGCGGACTTCCTCGTTCCTTTCTGAGACTTATGTACAGCGCATATACGTATTACACCCGACGCCGTGCAACTCCCGGTGCGATACTCTCCTCGCGAAGCCCGTATACACCGATCTACCCTTTACTCGTACCGTAACAACAGCTTTGAACTTCTTTCGTGATTGGAGTCCCTCGTGGCTGGCCCGAGCGGCTGGCCAGAGAGAAAGAAATTTAGAGAGGCAATCGGTGCCTCTCCTTGGCCACGGTTATATTGTATATGTATAATATTATACTTATCCGGCGTGTATACGGTACACGCTACAGAGCAATCGATTAGCGTTCCGACATCGAAAATCCAGCGGAGAATCGAGCGAGCGGCGAGCGCGGTCTTCGAGAGCAGACCTCACGTATAACATCTCTCCGGCGAGGTCAATCAATATGGTCGGACGTGGAATCGTGGCCGACTTTGAGCTCGCGGGGCAAGAGATTCAACAGGAACAAGAATAGCTGCCTCGAACGCTCGATCGACGCTCCGCACAACCCAGAAGAAGTTACGGTGATCTCTGCCGGCGAGTGAGATACGCCGGCTTTGCCGCACGAGGTCAGACTCTCGCAATAATACCCCGCGGGCAACAATGAGAGCTCCCCGTATCATCTCGCGCCCCCATTACACTATTATAAATCATGCGCCCCTCTTGAATACTTTTTCTTTTTTTTTTAATCGTGATCGCGGCTCACAGTGCTTACAGTCGGAGGTATAATATGCTATAACATAATATACGTGCTGGGAGGTCAGTGGGTCGAGAGAACGGAGTAATGTTCGGATATTGGGACAGGATATGGCGGAAGATCAATGTTGAGGCATTTATCATGGATTTCAATTGAAGATACAATTCCATTAGCGAGTGCCAGGAAAATGTATTGTTCATTTTGCTGAAAGGGTTAAGAATAGCGGAGTATCGGAACAGCGACAGTTTTTTTTTTTTTTTTTTTTTTTTTTTTTTTTTTTTTTTTTTTTTCTGTTCTTCTCTCTTCAGTTCCAGAGCTTGCCGGGTTGCATCCGGCAGGCGCCCGCCCTACCGCTGCGGACCGTCGTCCTTCCCCACGGGGCCAAAACTCAACGTGGGATTTATTATCGAGTTCGCGCAACCACGTCACGCACCGACCGGAGAGAGACCGAGGGGACCCGTCGAAAATTATCAGCTATAAAATTTTAATTAACACCACTGATCTGCCGAACATACGACTCCGTGTAATTACGAGAGGGGGTAAAAAAATTAATTTTCACAAACCTCCTGCGCGAGGCTCGAGTAAACTTTTCTCCGTCTCGGCCATTCGCACGAGCTCGCGAGATTTGAGATTAACAGTTGTTGAGATTAAAAGTGTCTCGTAAAATTTCAATCACCATAAAACTGTGGAATTTAATCGAGCTTTTTAGTTTTCTATTTTTCACTACGTCGCGTCTGGTAAGCGAATGGGTTGAGCGCGGGACGCCCAACTTTGCAATCGGGAGAGTGATTTTTCTTTTGGTTACTTTAAGGCACCGCGTACAAATTTATCGCCAGTAATGTAGACATACAAGCTGCGGCGACCTTGTCGAAATTTATTGGCGAGAGGTAAATTTTTTTTTTACAGCTTCTCTTGCAGCACTCGCGCGATACCCTCGAGCCGCGTGTCTCACGCAAATCCGTATTGGCATATTCGATTGCATTTTACAACCGGCAACAAAAAACAACGCAACGCTCGCGTATTACGTGCTGCCAGTAAACAGTGTCGGGGAGTCGTGTTACGCAAAAAAATGCGGAAATATTAAGATGGCGGTGTAACCCGAGGAGGGGCAACGTACACACAGCAGCGTCGCACTTGCGGTCTTGATTAATGCGTGGTGGAAGTTTCTGCGTGAGCTGTGTACCAAACAGAAACGCGCAGATTATTCTTACGAACATACAAGTATTCCTCGACAAATAGTCGCACCGTTTACCGTATCAAATATTGAGCCGGAAGTAAAATGAACGTCAGAAGCGAAACGGCACTGGAGAAAGAACCATTAGCGGAGTTACAGAACTGGTTTTTCGAGGCCTCCTCGTACCGCGTCAAAGTAGTCGTACAACGATAATAATAATTAAAAGAAAACGTCATTACTTTATTTCCGTGAATGTTCTTTGAGTGCCGCAACGAATTGCGTAAGCGCATCGCGTACGTGCGGTGGTAGGCAGATCGTTTTACGCTCTGCGTTCGCGGGCGGCGACTCGGATCTCGGTATAGTTACAGGGGTGAGGGGGGTTCATCGCGGGTCAGGCAGGTGCTCGGCCGCGGGGTCACGTCCGACACCCACGGTCACGGTGCACACTACAACGCGGTGCGTGTCTGAGTGAATACTCCGCCTTTACGCACACCGTGCGTGCTGTTGATGCCGTTGCTGCATCCTCTCCGGACAGCGGAGGCTAATGAGATTCCGTGTTACCGAGAGAGGCGCGCGCCCACACGATCCTCTCGTGCGTACGTTTCCACCGCGGTGAGTACTAGTCGCGGTGGAATTTAAAGTTGCTGAGGATTAGTTAATCTAAAAAAAAAATAATTAAAAATAAAATAAAATTAACATCGCGAATTCGCGAGGTCTGCCTCCGACGTATTCGCAGGATGAGAGGATCGTTGTAGCATGCTGACTGGCGGAGTCGTGGAAACCCATGAAATTCCGAGCCTCTGACTCGTGGCGGCGAGCATCGTTAGAATACCGCTCAGCATGAGCTGCCGGCTCGATTTCCACGGTGATCTTAGAGCGATCCAATAAGTCTCCTGATATCGCTCGTTAATAAGGATCTTCTCTATATACAACCGAGCATGGAAACTGGAGTGTACTTAACCAGTGGACAGCTCATTTATGCCCAGCGAGGAGCCGAGCGCACTGCCGGCCTCTTGTACGGCAACGTGCTCAACTACGGACTACTTACCGTCGTGTTCCCGGAGAGGCAGACTTCGTGATCGACGAAGTTTATGCACTTCCTAGTTCCCACACCTGAGAAATCCTCCGGAGGCTCCGGGCTTAATCGACTTTCGACGAGACTTCAGTCGTGAAGTTCCGAGCCGCAAGTCGTTTCAGAAGATTTGGACAAGATGAAAGCGGGCGTTTCTCTAAAAATCATGCGGGTAATAATAAGCACGTGGATGTTCCATGAGACGAGCGATTGTCAAACAACGTAGGCACGTATGATATTAAAGAAATCTGAACATGCAATAAAAATATTCATGCCCGAGGTGTAGAAAAAAATCCATATATACATACGTGTATATACATATTCGTACGATAAAACCGGATTTTCAAGAGCAACTTGCACAGCGGGCCCGAGATTATCTCTCTTTCACTCGCAATCATTAGTCTTCTCGGGAGTGAGCAGTGAAAAAAAGGAAACAACTGTGTTTTGGGAAGAACCTGGTGCGAAGAATATGCTAAGGCACGAACAGGTGGATACGTCTCGGTTGGCGAGAAGCGTCGAGTGCGGCCCGTGCCGGACAGTGTGGCTTGTATCCGCGAGTATGGAATTAAATTAATATTTATCTGGAGCACGGAGGGAACCAACGAAACTCTCGGTTGGTTTGGACTTCACGTCAGTTGCTTGCAATCTGCATCATAAATTTCATAGCTTCATTTTTATTTCGTGTTCCCAACGTCGTCACTCGAAATACCAAATTTCGGATATTTCTTAATCCTATAATCCGATCGAGAATATTCCAGGTATGTTTGATTTAAAACAACCGATCAGCACAAATATCCGACAATCGCAGCTTTGGGACTGGTCGAATCACTGGAACTTGACACTTTCGGTACGTCAGCGAATAATCGAAGCGATGGTACAAATTCTCGATAACCGTATCGATATTGCTGGTGGTTACACCTTTGGGATTAAGGCTCATGTTGAACGGGCCTACCGTGCCTTCGGGTATTAGGGATTTGCCGATGTTAATTCGAACTCACGAGACAACATGGGGCACCCGATTAGGATTGACGATCATCGTTGTACACTGTGAGAACTGACCGGAAGCCTGGATTGTAACGGGCACGATTGGATGCCACGCGGACTGAGTTACATTGGATTTGAAGCCAAGTCTCTGGTGTGAAATTCGATCCAACAATGTCGGGGAGATAACAATGCAAATGGATTAACTCTCCCACGCTATCGGCGCGATGGGATCCCGTGAAATCACTGACGGAAATGCCTCCGACGATTTTAATCGGGGCTGAATTGTATCGATCGCCGGTGGTCCAGCCGCGCTGTCGTTACGCTCGATCAAGAGCTGGAGAGCGCGACGGGGCTTACTCGCGTGCTTCAACTTATCCCATGTAAAAAAAAATCTCGAACTCGAGAGAATCATTTAATCGGCGAGTCCCGCTGAGGAGTTCGGTGGAAACAAAAAATGTAGAACGGATTCTCCGCAAGTGCGGCTGCACTATAAAAGGCCCGACGGAAATCCTTGCTTACTCTTCCGTATCATCATTCTCTAACTCGCTCGAATCAATCTTCACCTTCGGATATCACAAAGTTGCTACCATCATCGTTCCTCCAAAGGTTACTTTTTAGGAATTTTAAGCAATGTTTTTATTGAACGTTTAATCAAATCTTATACATATTGCGAAAAGTTGTTTACTTGTTTGTTTGTCCCACACGGACGCTCACACAGCCACTCAGTATTTTCATCTCGCAGCCGTAAGATTGACATCGAATTAGCTCGAAACACTATAATTATAAATCACTCTCGGTGCAATATTTATAGATACATTACAAAGTCTTTGCTCTCCGTCCGAGTCGCAAGATTTCCCACGGCAGTGTGCGTTCCGCGGAGTCGCGAGCGGTTCTCCTATCGCGAGTCGCCGGACGCGATACCCGTTGAAGATTGTGAGCTTCGCTTCACCTCAACACCGATACGGCATGCATGCATCGGTCGCGTCTACGTGTATCGAGCAACATTGCACCACCTGCATCGCATCCTTCATCGTGCGTCCCGCGAACGAACGCGCTCGGAAATCGTCTAAGACGAGATACATTGGTGGACCCTTGTGCGCACGACATACTCGCGCTATTCCCTTGGCCTCTCTTCCTCGGGAGAGAGAGCTTTATCGTCGAGCGTATCGCAGCTAATTTATCGCTCAGTCCTCTCCGCTTCACAAGACGTTATGGAGAACCGCACCAGAAATCAGTGTTAACGCGCTACCAATCCAGTCGCCGAGCGCGGACCGCCAACCTGTATCTGTATCGACTTACGATCTGACGAAACCAAAAAACATTGAACTATGCGCACATTGAATTTCAGAGATAGAACTCGATGCTGAGAAAAATTCAACAGGATTCGAATCGCTCGGTGGTGTAACTCAATAATAATAACGAGCTGACATACATCCGTGAATTTACGGCTCGCTTTTCTCATTATATTAATTGCTAATTAGTGTAGAGCGATTAAACGAGCTACATAAAACGTCTCGAGTCCCGATCGACGCTTCGGCAAGCTCGCGTCGACCGCAAAGGCGTAATCGGTATGGAGTACTCGCGATTTGTTCTCGGAATACGATGTCCAGTCGCACGCGAATCCGGAGTTACGCCCTTGATCACTTAGCACTTCTTCGGACTTCTTTATTGCATCGAGAGTGCGGCCTCTTCCGAGACCGGCGGGAAGGAGTTTTGAGAAGGAACGCACCGTTTATATCTGTTAACCCAGGAACTTCGCCGGAGACTTCGCGATACCGCGCTGCGTCCTCGCCGTTCGCGGCCCGAGCTCCCAGTCTTTCGCTCACATGCTGCGAGCGAAAAGCGGCTCTCTCGTCGTGCGAAAGTTAGACTTATTATCCAATTACATCGATTTCAACGGGACAAACGAGGTTGCCGACTGCCAGATGTCACGAGCGAGAGGCACGAGGTGTCTGCTTCTAGATACCGCGGCGGCGACGACGACGAGACGTCGCCGACCCGAGAATGCACGGATCCTCGAACGGTAGACACGAAGATCGTTCTCGTGGCGCGGTCGCGCGCGCCTTCCCGACCCGCGTTGAAAATCTCACGAGATCACGCACGATACGTATAACAAATCCACACGTTGAAGTTGACCGACTCTCCGGAGACTCCGCTGCGAAGTTCACAAACGCTTCAGGAAGTCGTTCCCTTTCATGGTCCGGCGGCTTTCACCTATGGCAACAAAACATCTCGAACAACGCTTCGAGTCTTCGGTGTTTCTATTCCGGACCTGTCGCCCTTTCGCATAACTATAGTGCACACGAAAACGAAAAAGGGATACATGGATAGAGAACGTGGCGCGTCATTAAGAGGTCCTTTGACCGTCGGCTTCCGTCTTTCCTACCCTTCGAAAATGATTCCCTGCGGTCAAATACATTATAGAAACTATATTATCTCGTAGCCGCAAATCGTCTTTCCTTTCCTTGAAGCCGCGCGCTGAGATGCACATGCACATGGCCCGTGGCATGCGTTCGCCGTTTCGGCGAGCTTATGGATTCTTCTCTCCACTATTCGACATTATTCGTCCCAAAACAATTTTAAAACTATCTATAGTCCTCGATGTGTATAACGCGCTTTGGAAATTGACGCGCGGCACCTCTCGCGTGATTCCTAGCTCGGCGAGAGAGTCTCGCAACGGCGGCATAGCTAATACGGGACTATAATGACCGATATGAGAGTCACGCAGACTCGAAATCATTCTAGAACGCGAGAGACCCAGCCACGAGACATAGTTTATAATATCACGTCTTAATCGCGCACGCTTATTCACAAATTATCACTCGTTTTCGTATAATTCACGCCGAATAACTTTTCGTCCTGTGTCCGTCGTCGATGCAACGATCGACAGAGTGTGGAATAACCGGGGCATGTGTGTGCCGGTAGATGAGAACAAATTTGCCGGGGTTAACCGCAGGACACAGACGCCGACGTATACCCTCGGGGTACTAATACTCGTCGACTTCTGCGGTTTCTTCTCGATCTCAACGCACCCGTATAAACCTCGCGGGTCCTTTGATTTTTTGTTGCCGATAGAATACCCAAATTGCTCGGTAACTGCTCCCATTTAATGTATTCAAATGGTGAGATATATATATAATCTCGTCTATAATACTCTACACTCTATATTCAATAATAGATCCAGATCGGCACGACGTGCAGCCTGGGAAAAAAACACACGATAATATTTCGTCAAATTTACGAATCGAAGTGTAGCTATTTTGTTTGGATTCTATTTTGCTCCCATACAAAATGGTCACTCATCAACACGATGATAATAAACTCTTCAATGTGAGCAATAAAAATATTAATGACGCATCGCAAAGCGCTTTTAAAATTCGGCAAATCATTGAGTAGGAGGGCTTCACCTCACACTCCATAAATCCTTGAAGAAGTATATATATTCGTCTGTAACGAGGATGAAGACTCAACAACCACCATCTTCGGAATTGTCATTCGTTAAACCCGTGTGCGTAGCCTGTGGTGCTCACGATGATCCCTCGTCATTATCATAGCCTGGTCGTTTCACTTTATCTCCGTTTATGCCATACAACATATCTCATCCACCGGATGGCTATACTATACGATCCTACAGACAGATGGATCACGTTCAACAAGCCGCGAGAGAGAAACAGAGAGAGGGAGAGGAGCTTCTATCTTCTTATACTATACGATGCACACAGTGCACCACCTCCTTATCCTCACGGCCGCAGCAACTCTCGCATAAACGAGAAGCTGTTTCGCTGCATCCTGCGTGATGCAGTAGTGGCTCAAGCAGCAGCGGCAGCGCATCACGGATAATGAGCCAATGTAAAACAGAAGCGAACGGATCCGCGGGCCTCGCGCGTCAGTGAGAGATGCCCGTGTGCACAGGTGCAAACGAGACACCCGCAACATTATACAGCCCCCGCGTGAGACGCGCTGGTGTGCCCTGCCAACGCCGCCAGAGTATAATCATCATTCGGTGTATTATACTGTATGATACAGTAAGGTGTATTATGCTACTACTATACGTCAATTCAGCCCGTGGCGACGAGAACACTATGATATCGGGAATGGGCAGCCCGTATCTCTTTAGAATCAAAGATGCTACGCGCGGTGCCCGGAGCGTTTTCGTCGGGGAGAAGTTGCGCTCCGAGGAGGCCGACGAAGGGAACACCGAAGGAACGAAGATACGGGACGCTGAGAACAGAGAGAAAATCCGGAGCCAGCAGCAGTGGCAAGGTGCCTGGCTACCCTATGCATACAGAATATGCTGCTACCAGCATCTCAGAAGCGGAGAAGGAGCCGCCGCGACTGGGAGAAGGAGTGAATTTATTATATGAGCTAATTTAGAGATGGCTGATGTATGGACCCACGAGGAAAGAGAACTTCGGCGAAAGAGCTCTTCCCGCTGCCCTCTTTGACAGCCTTACACAACCAAGGTTCTGTTCGTGAACAGATATGCTCGTTTCTATAGGGGAAGTCTTCAATGGTAATTACTTGGATCGAAAGTAATTTATAGATTTATTTTTGAAAAAATACAATTTCGTCGTAAATTTTGGAGGATCGCGCCCTCTCGTATTCTTGGCTATACTTAAGCGAAGGATATTAGATGTTTGTTGGGAGTTCGACGGGATAATCTTCTCCGCTCTTTCGTCTACGAACTTATCACGATTATCTTGTAGAACTTTATACAGTACATTTTTCGCCGGAGGCTGCGATTATAGCGCGAATCTATCCGGTCTAATGGTAATGTTGGATTATTTAAGCAGCGGGCTTTGCCGTAGCATCGCGCATTCCTGAACTCAGAGCAGCCGGAACATTGCGTAATTGCAGGCGAGAGAGAGAGAGCCGTGCACAAAGCTCACCCAAGAGGATCGGGCAAGATCCCGACGAAGCCCTTCGGACCAAACGAGGTAGCATAAATTTTCCAGTTGCTCCGCGTTTCCTTCGTCTTTCTCTCAGTTATACTGCCCCTTCACAGCGCAATTAGTTGGAACTCGAGAAATTCGTTTAACCATGATGGACTACTGGTACATACTCCGGTAACCGGTACGTGTGTAAACGAAACGAGAGACTACTTGGAACACAGTACCTGTTCGCTTTTCCTGGAATAGCTAAAATTTTATACATAACGTCGTTCCTCCATTGGCATCCGTTGCCGAGCTACGAATTTTTATCATCCAAAACAGAATTACACACTTTTGTTTTTTTTTTTTTTTTTAGAAAAATAACTCGCGAAGCAATACGAGATGAAGTGTTTACACATGTAATAATGAGCTTGTTTGCCCTGCCACTTGAAACGTACTCCGAGTGAACGCAGTAACTCTCGCGTTTTTGTAATCATCTTTATTATTCGAAGCGCGTGTCTTCTCGCGTTGTCAGTGAGATGTACGTACGAGAACGGGCGTGTGTGCGCGAGAGGTACCACATCACGAGAGGAGTATACGATGGTCAAGGAGTCTCGGGCCATAGCCGCGCGAAGAGCCGGGGAAGCTATCAACGTAAATCAATAACGAGAGCACTTCGACGTCTCATAGCCCAGCTGCTGCGGTTGGTGCTTCTGCCATCCTCGCTACCGCAGGAGACTCTCGCATTCCCTTCCGCCCCATTGCTTTTTTCGTCCCGTGGCATAATACACATGCGTTTACGAGGAATCATCGTCGCCGTCGATGACGTCGTAAATCATAATTTTCTGCACCCACGCGAGCTCTCGGGGTGTCCGGCTGATTTGCAATTCACGCGAAAATTCATGCTAATACTCATAATAATAGATCGTGAAGTGCGAGAGACCTTTTTATTTGCCGACGGAATATATTTTCTATAACCACTGTTGTCTCTCAGGAGCTGTTCTCGGCGCAGTAACCACCGCGAAAAAAAGAACCGACGCAACACCGGACGCGGTATGCGCGTCGGATGCTGCATCGATGGCGCAGCGCGGCTAACGGAGAACCAGATCGCGCAAAAATGATTTCTCTTCGGCGGTCTTGGCAGCCTCGATAAATTGTATCTCGACTTCTTATACAGCAGCAATCATAACTCGTGATAAAATACGAGACGTTTTTATCGATTCTCTCGTCTTTCCGTCCGTCTCTCTCATTCCTTTTTCTCTCGACTCTCTCACTTCGCTTCCGTGCTCATCTCACTCCGGACCCTCTCTCGTGCATGGGCCCTTTGCCGCAGTTATTCAGCGTGTAACTTCGTCGTCGCTTCGAGCAGCGTTAGTCGGTGCTCTTTTCTTGCTGCGTGTGAGTCGTCGAGATCTCTCCCGTACTATTGTCCACTTGTCTCGCATCAAAGACCACTTGTAAAAGTGATCTCCTTTCTATAAATTCTTCTAGTAAAACGCGAAGTCGCGGACTCGGCTCGATTTACAACAGGTAGAATCGCAAGGCCGCACTGTTGATGCGGTCTCGTACCGAATACCAAGCGAACGAAGTGTACGAAGGGGTACGAAGGTGTTGGTAAACGGTGGCCACGGTGTAGGAGGACTCGCCGCCAAGTCCGATGGTCTGCTCTCCCTCTCGCTCGGTCGCTCGCCAAGAGGGAAGAACACCGTGGGTCCTGAGGTCCGCTCGCCGATGAGGGCAGACTCTCTCTCGGGACCGTGGACGAAGGGGCCCCCTCGCGCTCCGCGAGATTCCCGACGGGCGCGGGAGCGAGCGAGAGGCCAACGCCGGGGGGACACGCGAAGGGAAGGACCAAGGGGCTTAATTAATGAGACGTACGCGGCGGCGGCGGCCGCAGCAACGGCAGCAACAGCAGCAGCTGCAGATACCAAGATGCATTGTAAATACAACCTCGGAAAAACTATTGTCCTCGAACGAGATTTATACCCGTTCCAATTACACTCGCGCTGCGTCGGGGGCGCGCTCTCTCGGCCCCCTCAATTTTTTTCGTTCACCCATGACTGCGAGACGACCACTGGCAATCTCGTGCCAGTGGACCGAGCGAGCAGAAGCAACACCAGAAGAGTTGCTCACTCGCCGCTGACTCTTCGATTCGGGCCTGATAGGATAGCGCGGAGCCAGCGGGAACGCGATATCGTCGTTACCCGTTCCTCTCACTACGGCGGGACAACAGATGTCCGTTCGCATGTGCGCCAACGAGTTGGTGCAGTTCAGCAGCAGCTTTGCAACTCTTGCACGGTGCATTCACTGCCGCCGCCGGAAGACTCGTAAAATGCACCCACGTAGTAGTACCTCTTCCACCATCTCTTGTATCTGCGGGGGCTTCGGGGGCCCCCCCTGTTACACACGATATGCGGCCCGGAAAGCGAGCTACAGAAACCCATTACTCGATGATTTATCGGCTGGGCCAATGAATATTGTGCAGCAATGAGTGTATGTGCACTCGTTATATCTTTCGTACATGCCGAATATTCTTCCGGGATTTTGTAGCCGGCCTCGCGTTGCTCCGAGCGCCGAACTTTTCCGTCTGATCCTCGTTTCTGTCTTTGTTCACTGAACGAAAAGTTATCGGACTTGATAACTATCAAGTGGATTTTGATGAAAATTCTGGATTCGGGCGTAGTTCAGAAATGTGATAATCTCCGTTTCCCATCGAATACTCGTTCCTTATCGAGCCCGACCGGCGAAACTCGTTAATCTCACTAGGGGTCTCCTTCGCGCTGTGGAGGGTTATGAGAGAGAGTTCACCCCTAGAGCAAATATGAGATTAAATTCATCAAAATCCAATCGCCCTCGAGTCGGTGCCCTCCGGCCTCGCACCTCAACCATTCTCGCTTCCACATGAATAATGCATTAGACTCGCGACTTTCAGTGACGGCACGCCTCGCGCGAACGCGTTTGCTCTCGAGTCGTGCGACTCCCGTCTAGAATTCACGTTTTTTTTATTCTCAATATTCTTCGCGTTCTCTCGTCACTCGCACATCCGGATTACTTTGAAGAGCATAATTCGAATCGGATCCGAGGCTCTTAAGAAATCTCGAGTAATCACCTCGAAAAAAAAAATTTTTCGGGTAATTTTCTCAGCCGCGAAATGACAATTATATTGTCAACTTCACAGATGATCATCGAACCCAGACAAATAATAAAAAAAAATTTCTAAACATTCTCCAGAAATTCTTCTCTAGAGAAAAAAAAAGATTAGTCGAATCCCAACGCAGAGAGAGCTGCGTGCGAATGAATCGAGCGGAGTGAGTGATTATAATTGTGAAACGGTAGCGAAGCATCGAGAATATATTGCCCGAAGCATTGGAGGAACATTAGGATGCAGTAGTGTGGCTGGTGGTCGGCGGTGTACTTGACCATCGTGATGCTGTTGGCTATTCACATAGCTCGAGAGCCTCTTCGCTCATTCGAATTATACACGGCGCGCGCGAACTTTCCACGGTGAAACTGACCGGCGTGCTATAATTTGTGCCAAGGACTCTGTAACTGAAATTATAGTAAATCAAGCTAAAACCCCCGTTGTTCTACCAGCGCGTTCAATATGAGAAACAGGAGACGTCTCTCGCAGCGTCGAGGTCGTCGAGTGTAAGTCGAGCAAAAAGGACATTGGTCTTCGTGGAAACGAAGTTAGTTCTCGAGCGTCGCGCTCACAGGTGTCTCGGCAGTACGCCCGCAACGGCCTTGGCGTTGAAACTTTTTCGCGTCTCGTCAGTGACGAAATCTTGTTCGCGGGATCGGAGGAGCAGCAGCGTCAGCAGCCACGCCGCGAGCTGGAAAGTTTGTTCGCGCGGCGCGAGAGCCCCGCGGTATTTCGTCCGGTCGGAGAAAAGAGCGACAACAGCGAGCGCGAGCGAGGGTCGTTTTCCCATCACTGCGAGAACCTTTCTGGCATCTCCCTATCTCGCTATCTTTTGTCCCCGCGCGCCGAGGCAAGAAAGAAGAACTGGAGGAACGCGCGTAAGAGATAAATTGTTGAAATACCTTTGCGACTCTGCCGCACGAACTCTGAAGTATTATAACAATGTGCATAGTACAAACGCTTAAAGGAACATAACAAAAGGCACAGTTATATAGTTTGTTATAGAACCTGGAAACAATAGCGTCGTATAGCCATTATGAGACATTAAATTCAATATTGTTATATTGAATTTAATTCCTCATAACGGCCCCCGCGTTCCGTCGGGTCTCGAAGAATTTTGGACAAAACTCTCCTTCTTCGAAGCGGATCGAGTCGCGCGCCTTGAACACATCTCTTGCTCTTATGCTTCATTTCTCTCTCGCTCGCCGAATCAGTGTGGATTGTATGCAAATTGCGGTAGCTGCTACTTGAGGTGCTCCGTGCTCACCGCGGCCGAAGCATTTGAGCGGCAGGAAGGCAACCCGTCCGGTCGCTCCTTCGCAATGAGTCGAGCATAGCCCAGGAGCTTCGCTGGCCCGCGGTGTTTCTGAATAAAACATCTCTCGCCAGGAATTTAAACTCGCGAAAGATCCGCCAACAACTCTTGGGCTCTCCTGGTCGGTTTATAATGTTGATTCTGCAACAGCATCAGCAGCAGCAACAGCAGCGACCGGTAGTTGTTAAGTACACGTCGCACCAGCTGATGCTAATTAAAATGAGACTGACTTTGGTTGCTCGCATCTTGACTCTTCATCCGCACGTCGTCCACTCACTTCTCATCTCGCCCGCTACTCAGCTAAGGCGCGCGTTCTGCCTCACGGCTAAGAATATAAAGATCCTACTTAGCCGTTATTACGAGGATGCTACCTCGTGGCTAAATCATTCTGTGCCACTGTTTTTATCCGTACCCATTCACGGTAAAGTGGCGAGACGTATATTCTCGTGGTACTTGTGGCCTACCTCTGCTCGAGAATTACGATGGTTACGAGCCTCTTCTTGTTCATACTTTTATTGGAATTCACGAAAAATTTATATACCCAGCGTGACGTATGCACTGATAAAAAAATACGGTTGAATTAACTAAAATTCGGGCAGAGACGTTCAACTAAATATTTTGTTGGTACAGCTAAAAAGTTGGTTAGTTCAACAATTTGTTGGGTGATTTCACCAAAATATTTTTGAGTCATTAAAATATTTTGTTCGACCAACTAAATATTTATTTGAAAGTCCCTGCCCGAATCTTTGTTGATTCAACTGTACTTTTTTATCAGTGTGCATGCGACAATCAGACAGACAGTTGACACAGTATTTTATTCATCGTTTTGCACCGTCAAATGTAAGTACACAGTAAAATTGTAGCAAACTTTATATTCTAAAGATTTTTCTACGGACTACTATATGGATAGTACATAGTAATATTTGTTACTTTTGTAATTAATTTTTTTTAATAAGCACAGATGGTGTGAAAACATTTAGAATATGTTTAGATGCCTTTTTAGTGGTCTTATTATGTATTTAGTATCAATCAGTTTCTTATTATCCACCTTTCTCCGTGTGCCACACATCCTCGAGATCATGAATGAATAATCATTACATCTCTCATTGCGTGCAGCTAAGTATGGGTTACGGATAATTAATGATCCTGGATCAACGAGGGTCTGTTAGCAAGAAGAAAAACGCGTGTGTCCTTGCGTGTGTCAGGTGCACTCTGCGAGCGACGACACAAGCGTCATTCTTGAGTTCATGATCACTGCAATGTTTTTTGTAGGACGTTATCCTGTTTATTTTCGAATTTTAATATTCCATCTCGCGTGCCTGTACAATTTTTTCTAGAGATAAGAAAAATCTAAAATACCATCACATCGTGCATTTCTCGTCTCCTTTATGGCTTGAAATTCGCACTTTGATGCGGACAGGTGCCGGGATATACCGCCTTCCGCCACTATCGAGTTTAACATATAATGCGTCAGTATTCACTCATATTCGCCTACCAAGTGACTTCGAAAATATCACGTACCACATTCCACAATGTAGACCGTCGTTACCCTTGCGTCAATTCGATCCCGCAACAAAATTCCCGACGAGGATAACCTCTCGCTTTAATACGTATCGGAGACCGAAAAAATGTAGAGCAGGTGTATCCGGCGCTTCGATATTACGATGTTGAAAGTCAGCGTACGTATCGGCAGTACGCACCGACATATACTTTACCCGGTTATCTGGTACAATTATTCTTTACATGCACATTATTACGGCTATAAAGTATTAACGATGTGCTCGCGTGACGAGAACGGGAAGCCAGACGTTAAAATTGATGCGAAAATAAGGGTCTACGTCTGCCGTGCCTACTGCTACCGGATTGGACGAGTGAGATTCGATCGAGGTCAGAAAAATCGCAAAGCCTCTCAAGACATCGAAGCATTTATTATTCAAGGTCATGTCTCAAGAATTGAGGTATAAAAGATCGAAGAGGTCGTTTCACAGTCGTCGGAGGCCTCGCTCGACATCGGAAAGTTCGATTGAATCGTTCGAAACTGGCGGCGAGCTCGCCGGGGCCATCGATTTGATCCCCCCCACTCGAGCGATCCTCGTGGCGGATAAAAAGTATCAATGTCCCTTTCATAAATCATGAAGTTTCGGGCACGGAAATAATTGATCGATTCTCGTTTGTTACCGGATATTCATCGGCATACTCGTGGATATATATCGGATCTCATCGGCCATCAAGTATATCGTAACGATGGCCCTGGTCGGCCGAGCTCTGTTATGAGATATTGCGATGAGACGACGCGTTCAGGTTCGGACGATCGTTCGGCGCCGCGAGTGACATATCTCTACGGGATATCCTTCATCCCCGTATCTTCCTCGGTGCAGGCGTGCGTTCCGAACGAGAATCACAGTGGCTCGGTACACCGGACTTTGCCATAATTGACAAGGTACGACGGGGGACTGAAGTACTATCATTCATTGATGGTTCGTTGACATAACCGCTTATTAGGAAGAGCATGCGGGATGCTGCGGAGCCGAGTTGGGACGGGGCAATACGTCTCTCGACGATGCGTACCGTCGACGCTCGTTCCGCCCTGGTCATCCGATGGTGGCTGGACAAGAATGAGGGGAACCCGTGAATGCTTCACTCCGTCACCTGGGTATTAATAATTTTCACGCTTCGCCAACTCCACCCTCCCAGAGACGTTAAAATCAACGATAAGCTCGAGGTGCCGGAGGACCCCGAGGTATTCTGCAATTTGTCTTCGTGACTCGACGCTTCGATTTGACTTTGCGATTGACGAGTCTGGATACGTTATCATTATCGCGTAAATTATGATAAATCGCGATGGACCATCGATAAATTTCTGCGGTAATACGACAGTAATTTTGCTTTCGTATCTTTTATAGGTATATATATTTTTTTATTAAATCTCGATGACTTTTGGTTGGCACAGGGGAATTAACGACGTGTCGAGAATTGATAGTCGAGCGCATCTGCTGCATGGCTTGAGGTCACGATCGCGTGCGTACTCTCGGAGGTGAACGAATTCAATTAAAATCCGACTGCTGCTACCGCGGCAGCTTTTTAACGCGTCGGGCCTCCGTTGCTCCACGGTCCTAATAAGGTTCGGCCAATATAACTTTCTTGATCAGGAGGCCGTACACGCCGTTACCAGCCACTCGCACCTTTATGATGGAACTCGCAGTTTTTTGCTCGGGTTATCACGTCGTCTTAGACAATGTAATGACGCGCGCTCGAGCTTGTAGCGCGAGGAACGAGCGATAAAAAAGTGCGAGGATGGAAGAGACGAGGAATGATGCCGAGTTCATTAATTATCACCCTGACGGGCTCTGTTACAACAGCCCTCTCTCTCCGTCTCTCTCCCAGCCCATTCAAATTTTTTGAACCACCCGATGGCTATCTAAATTGGGCACACGCGATATACCCGGCGATACGACGCGACACACTCGATCGACGAGTTTTGCCACTCTTTTTTTAATTCTACCGCGCAATCATTAATTAACGGAGGACGGCGTAAGATGCACTTACAGCCTCGTGAGCGGTCGGAGATCGAAGTGAGGGACAAGTGAGGCTACCTCGAATATAAGGCTACCGGTGCTCCGAAGATAAATCGCGAAAGAATTTTCTTTATCTCGCTGGCTCAGTGTGACTCTTTCGACGAACCGATTTTCTCGGGGCGAATCTTGACCAAGATTGCGGACTCCTGCCACATATTTCTACGGAATTCTTTATCACTCGAGGACGATTGTATCTGATGCTCGAGACTCAGGTTTTAAGCCGGTGGATTGTTGGAGTGAATTTGCAGTGGTCGGAAATGGAAGCGAATCTCAAGGGAGATCGGCCCCGTCCGATGAGATTTCTCGAAAGTTTAAAGCGAATGAGTACAGCGGCGTGCGCCGAACGGCTATGAGGGAAACGAAGCTCGCCGACAAATGCGCCGCATATTCGCTCCACAGTCTTGAACCGTCCGAAATGGGAAGAGAGAGAGAGGGGGAGCCCATAGTGGTCGGCTTAATTTATACCGCCCGAATGGAAACTCCTTAGCGCCTAAAACGGCGCTTATCAGAAACGATCGAAGCTCGATCGATATTCCCGTGTCGGCCGGAGATCCGATCGCCAGAGAGGGTGATCAAGAGTAGCAGTAAAGGGAAAAAAAGGGATCGCGAGTGAAGGGCCGAAAGCAAAGAGTTCCAGATCGCATCGCATCTCGCGGGAGCGGTCCTATTGTTCTTCGTCTCGGTGGCCACGCCTTGTGTCTGTAATTACAGACAGGTCTTGGTGAAGCCCTTTGATGGCGCGGCAAAGCCGAATCCTTCTGCTCCCTTTCCCTTTCTCGCTTAATGCGCTCATAAACCAGCCACCACGGTCTATAGACTCTCCGTCCGATCGATCCTAGAAGAAGAACGAAGAAAAAGAAAGGTGGTAAGCCAGTGAGAACGATCAGCTCCGAATGTTAAATAAAAAATTCGCACGTAAAGCGTCCCCATTATTCGCCATAGAACAAAATATCTTAAACAGTTCTCTTAAGGAGGGAGTCTCGCTGCGCGCTGACTTCGCATACGTTCGACAACAATAAGAGAAAATTGCAAGTACTTTTGATGGTGTAAAAATCTGAAAAAAAATCATGTATACTAAAGGTACTGATAAGATTAATTTTGCATAATAATAATTGCAAAATGTTATTAACAAATTCATCAAAAAATTAATTGGATAACAAATTACCCGGCAACAAATTTTTTTTTTTTTATGAAAATGATTCGTTTATTTTTCTGAATACGTATGAATTTTTTCAGATTTTTAAGTAATCGTTGATTTT
>JAPYZD010000575.1:0-67592 GCA_030522725.1 Ichneumoninae sp. B BG-2022a
TACAAACGTCGAATGCGGCACCTCTTAGAATTTTTTGCTAGAGACCACCTTTCGCGAGGTTCAATTTGAGATCGAAATCTAGACTTTAAAAAAGTGGGATCAAAATTTTAAAAAAAATGTCCTTTTCGTGAAACACCCTAATATACTTGCAAGCATTTTTTTTTAATTTAGTACACCATTTACATCTACTTCAAGATAAAGTACAAAACCACTAGACACTCTCATAACACTGTCATACACTCATTCAAACCGCAAATGAGGCATTTCCGACACGACGGTATTTCCGGTTGTGGAATGAAAGTTCCAAAGCGGAAGTGAGGTATTTTTGGTAAAAAAAAACCTGCCAGTGACAGTCAATGAGCGATATTGTCAAACCGGAAATAAGGTATTTCCGGTACGACGTCACTTCCAGTCGAAGAATGAGGTTTTCAAACCGGAAGTCACGTATTTCCGGTAACAACGTGCCAGTTAATTTCGTACCATATGGTACTCGACGACTATATTATACTAAAATGTTAACTGGCACGATAATGAAAAAAAAAGTATTTATTTATTTGTTTTGGTACACTAAATTATACCTACTTAATAATAAAGCAGAAGACTACTAGTGACTCGCGTGACACTCTCATAGACACTCATGGACGCTCAATCAATGAAATTTTCGAACCGGAAACGACGTATTTCCGGTACGACGTCACTTCCGGTCAAAGAATGAGATTTTCAACCCAGAAGTCACGTATTTCCGACAACAAGCCGCCAGTTAATATTATAGTAAAATATGTGGATACTCACTGCAACGACGAGGGCTTAGTTAGGAATTCCTTGAACCTCAGCTCGAACGCTTGGCCGATCGTCGATATTACCTCCTGAGCGAGTCCGCCCCCGCATTCCAGAACGTAACAGGCTCGCCACTCTTGCATGTTCTTCGCAACGTACGCGACAAAGTCCAGGATTTCCTACCGAACAGAACAATCAGTTCAATGACCAATCTCCATCGCTTTATTATCCTCGATACGCATAATCGTTCGTTACCGTGTCTCCTCCCGACGCGAACGATATCCGGGGCATCTCGTGCCTCGCTATTATCTGGCCGGTTTCCAGGGTCGTTAGGGCTAAGCTACAACTACTTATAGTTAGATTGATGTTTGCACCGGCGTGATCCATGCACGGCTTGTCTGCGATCGCCTTCAGAACCTTCCTGTCCACTCGTCTCTTCTTGTCCGCCGATTTCAGGCCCGCCGCTTCGCAGACTCGATTTATACATTCTCTGGAACAATATTTTTTTTTTTATTTTGCTTTTTACAACCGGAAACAAGTTTGACCCTGACGACATCTGCATGAGATTAAATTTCATCAAATTATAACGACCGCGTTTTGTATCGTACACACTTTGCTCGGGGAAGTTCACTGAGGAAATAAAATTCTACAAGCGAACAATATTTTTCTTTTTAAGGCAGTGCTGCAACAGAGACTTGCCAAAGATGAAATTTGATCTCATGCAGACATCTTCGGTGTCACACAGGAATGACAGTGAAGATATCTGCACGAGACCAAATTTCATGAAGTTGTAACAGCTGCGTTTTGTAACGCACAAATTTTACCCAAGGAAGTTCACTTGGAGAATAAAATTCTATGAGCAAACAATTCTTCTTCTTCCCGCGGCGGCGTGTCAACAGAGACTCGCCAAAGATGAAATTTGATCTCATGCGGATATCTTCAGGGTCATGAATATGCGTATCTTACTTGGCGACGCACGACCTGGTATCAAAGTCCAGACTCTTCATAGACGTGTAAACCTCGAGGCAGCCAATGTACTGCAAGAATAAATTAACTTCAATGGTCGGCGCAAAAAAATTGAGAATGGGAGAAAGTTTGATAAATTATGATGTACTCACTCTGACCGCGTAAGTTATTCCGTCCTTGCTGACCAAGTGGTCCGGGTGAAGCCAGCCTCGCGCCGGCTTGCTTATAAAATTCCCTCCACTCCCCGAAGCCATCCCAGCATCCCAGGCTCGCTGTAAAACAAAAAAATAGTCATGAAGAAATAAAGTAGCAGAAAACCCGCTCCAAAAGCTCAGAAAACTGAGCTCGCATAGAATCCACTCAGAAACTCTGAAACCGAGTGACTCGGCACAGTGAATTTTAGGTGCGGCTGCTAAAGTCACAAGGAAAGATTCCCATGGGAAATTAAGCGAAGGGAATGTCGGCTGCAAGTGAAAGACGCTCGTCTAATAACTAATATTTCGTTAAATCGTCAAACTTCGATGTCACGCTATAATAATAATAATAATAATAAATATAAATCGATGCAATGACGAATCGTAAGAACGGATAGGAAAATCAGTGATTCTTCGGCGCTGACTAGCGACAGACACGGTGAGAAACAAAATTCTTTGTCCGGTATATAAAACGGCATGCATCATTAGGCGAATGATTGTACGAAAAAAGCGCAAGACTGTTATACGTCAATAGTCCGAGATACGTGGAGAGCGCTGTCTCGACTCTCCCGGGACGATTTTTTTTGTCTATGGCAAAACTACCTTGTGCGGAAAAAAACGTCTGCAATCTATAGCGAGATCGTCCAAGCGTGATGAGAAGAGACGACGATCGTATTATCTATACAACTGATCGGCGGTTAAAAGGACAGTGGTTTCGCGACGACGTTGTAGCTGAGTGCGCCCCACTAGCAGCGCGCATTCATGCTCACGACGGTCTCCGGCAGTCTCCGGACGCGAGTTTTAAGAAAGAGGGGAGAGGCCTGACAGCTGATAAGAGCAGCGGAGTGGGTTTTTTTTCCCCCCGATGAGCGGAACGCCGCCGCGAGACGTTTAGCCTCAGACGTTTCAGAGGTCGCTCGAACGAGCGTTCGCGAGGAAAACAGTGTCAGCGGGACGGGAAGCGGAAAAGGCCAGTGCGAGAAGCAGCGGCGCCGCGCATGTTTGCGGGGGCGAGGAAGTTGTCGCGAATCCACCTGTCGTTCTGTCAAATCGTTCGCCGTCGTGTCGTACGTTGAAAAATTAGAAAAGGTTTTTTTTACTCGGAACTAAATCGGCGAAGATGGCTCACTGGTTTCATCGAAATCTGCTCAAGGCCACGACCAACCAAAACTTCGATCTCAAGATCGAGAAACCGACCGAGGCTACGCGACGGCTTTGCAGGTTCGTTGCTGCATCGTCACACGATAAGCCTGTTTGGAGGCGATTAAAGATCGCGATGCAACGAGCTTGCGGCATCGTTATTGCGACGTTACGTCGACGGTGTTGCGGCGATCGATTGTTTTTTTTAATGTTTGGTTTTTTTGTTTGCAGCGATCTGAAGCTATCGCGACATCGGCTTTTGGATCTTATCAGAAATCCCAACAATACGAGCGACACGATCGAGCCCGCTTTTAGCGCGTACCTCGGGCTGCTCTACGGACTGATATGGGAGATTGAAACTTCTGAGGAACAGGCGAGGAGAGTCGGAAGGCCCAATCCAAGCAAACTACGAAATGCCTTCGTATTCAAGTGGACGCATTCTCTGCTCGGGTCGACCGCTCAGTAATTTATTTATTTATTTATTCATGTATTCTTGTAGTATGTAGGACAGATCCATTTTACATCAAATATAGATTTGCACAAGAAGTGTACGGCATGCTAGCATGCCATATAAAATGTATGCAACACTAGTGTAGTAAAATAGGTACAAACGTTTCTTGTTCACAAAAGTCCACAGCATTTTTTTCCACAATTATTTTCATGTTAATTTTTGAAATATTTTTTGTAAAATTAATAACAAAATAATTGTCGATGTTTGTGGAGCAGAAACGTTTGTTAAATGTACAAATATGTTTTACTGTGTACTATCGTCTAAAGCTCCGTTTGCAAAAGTTAAACGTAGCAAAAAGTTGTAAAAGTGTAAGGCACGAATTCAGTATTAATTTATCAAGTCCAAGGTCAGCAGAGATTATCAAAGATCAAACCATTTTTCGATCATTATTGCAAGCCACTAATAGCATCGAAATAGCAGAAGCGATATACAAAAAACCACTAGTTTTGTCCTGAGCTCAGTAATATTACTGAATCGATATTTTCTTATATTGTACTTCTTTTTTGTTTTGGATTTTTGACTAATTTACAATTCCAGTCCAGAAATATTTACATGTGAATTCTTTTTGCAGCGCGAGTCTCGACTCTGTCTACGAAGCAGCCAATATGAGCATCAACGTGGGCCTCTGGTTCATGAAACACGCAGCTATGATTGCTGCGAAGGATGAGTAAGAGACTCTATGGACTATGCAGAAATTTTTTTTTTTTTTAATTTTACAAACATTTCTTGTCCACCAATCGACATTTATTTTCTTGGTAATTTTACCATTTTTATTACGTTAATTTTACAATTATTTTCGTGTTAATTGTGTTTCTTCCTAATTTTACAACTTTTTATTTGTTGTAAACAAATTGTCTTCAACAACAAAAAAAATGGTAAAGTCAAAATGAAAGAAGTGCTAGAAAAAATTGTGTTTACGGACAAGAGATATTTGTTAAATGAACGAACCTTTTATAATCCACTGAGTATTATGTAATTCGCAATTAGGCATTATCCTGTTTCCCATCTCGCAGAGTTGCGATGAACGAGGCCAAGGCCGTGCACGGCACGCTGAGACAGGCCGCCGGTATATTCACGTTCGTGCAGACCGAATTTTTGCCGCAACTTGCCAATCCCCCTGTGCTGGGCAGTGACCTGGATCCGAGAGTAATAAACGCGTACATAAATCAGTGCACGGCGGAGGCTCAAGAAGGTTTGTATGCCAATAAAATAATTTTAAACGATGCAGAAAAGTTAATCGAAATACCGACATTGTTTTTTTTTTATTACAGTCACAGTGGCAAGAGCGGTCGAGCTAAAACACAACGCGAGCCTCATATCGGCCCTAGCGAACGAGACGAGCAAATTATTCTCCGATGCTGCGAACACTCTTCATCCGTTCAAGCCCGAAATCTCGGCCCAGTGGATAAAGTATCTCGAGCTGAAGGCCGCCTTCTATCGCGCATACGTAAGAATATGCGAATGCTCAAGTCGTTCAAGAAATTCTTATTTACCTCGTTTGGTGCGAAAATTGCAGTTTTACGCACCAGTCACGTAAAACCCCCATTTTCACGCTTTGTGAAGTAAAATTTAGTACGATACTCGTGCGACAAAGCTTTTTAATAACTCGCGTGATTGTAACACGCGCCTTCGGCTTGGACTGCAAACTCCCACTTGTCGGAAAAAGTTGTATCGCACTAGCATCGTAAATCAATATTACGACACTACTGCGATAACACTTTTCCTGTCGAGTGTGAGTTTCTCGCACGAGCCGAAAGCGAGTGTTGCAATCTGACGAAAAATTGTAGTTAGTTAAGACAAAATTTTTCACACAAGTATCGCACCAAATTTTACCTCACTAAGTGTGAAAATGTCAAGCGTGTGTAAAACTGCTTTTTTCACATCGAGTGAAATAAAAGTAATTCGACGGATGTACAGCGACCGATTGTCTTCCAGGCCTACAATTACTGCGGCGAGGATCTTCTGGCGGCGGACAAGTGCGGCGAGGCGATAAGAGCTCTGCAGGAGAGCGAGAGTTGTCTGAACAACGCGAAAGCCCTGTGCAAAACGTACGCGACGACGAAGGGTCCCGCGCATGGTGTCAGGCCCGACCAGCACAGCGTATTCAAACGCTTGGAGCCCACGGTGAAGCTCACTCTGAACAAATGCAACAGGGAAAACGGCTTGATGTAAGCTCGTCCATCGTCGGTCGGACGGTCACGCATAACTTTGAATCTTCATTACGATATCTTTTTCTTTTTTTTCTATAGATATCATCACAAAGTGGCCGGCGAGATTCCGAGTCTCGATACGAAGGCAACCTTCGGTTTAGTCAGCCCGATTGACTTTCAAATGGCACCAGCGAATAAATTGTGGAACCAGGATACGTACAGGACACTAATCGATGCCAGGCCAGCGAAACCCGAACGTAATCACGACATACCGCCCGTCAAGGAAGAAACCATACATCATACCTCGCGTGAACCGACGAACGAGAGCGGCTGCAATTTACAATGAGCGCGTAAAACGACGACCGTTAAACTACCGCAACGAAATTTCTAAAAGAAAAAAAAATCTAGACTCGTAGTATTAATATTATTTTGAGCTAGTCAATTGTTATTTAACGTCTACACAGCTGAGCTTCGTAGAATTAACAAAAAGCATAAATTATGTTTCAACGAACACGCGGCAATAATTGACTGACCTATTAAATGTAACGTGTAAGTGTGCAATTTTATTTTTATATACGCGGTGTCCTGCAGACTACACGCGTGTGGCGTTGTTTCTAACGATATTTTTAATATCCGTGAAACGGAGCTTGACAGCTATCGCGAAAAAATGGTACAAATTTGTGAGATATATCGTGTTTATTCATTTTATTCCGCACTGACATATGCAGTTATACCGTAACAATGTTACTATTTATCGAGCGCATAGCTTTCTACATGAAAATTATTGTACATTCGTATACCGTACTCTCCGACCCGAGAGTACATGAACAAAAAATAAAAAAAATTTAAAAATATTCGTTAAATATCGAAATATCGTTTATCATTTATTCCACACTGGCATGCAATTATACCGTAACAATGTCACTATCTACTAGAGCTGGACGGTACTTGAAGTACCGAAGTACTTTTTTCACGAATTCAAGTACCAAGTACAAGTACTTTTGGAGTACACACTCGTATTACGGATACACAATTAGTGTAATTGTTTCTATTAATATATGATTATACGTTCGAACTTTCAAGTAGAATTTTATCGAGAATTTATTGGCTTCCTCATTTATTACAATTTTGCGCATAGCTTCCTCTATGAGGAAGCCATATGCAAATTACTTTGCACCTTTTTTTGGAGCCTAGATAACCCTTAACGCTACGAACCTAATTGTGAAAAGTTTTTGGAAAAAGTACTTGGGAAATACTTTGAGTACAAAAAATACTTGAGAAATACTTCGAGTACAAAAAGTACTTGAGAAATACGTCAAGTACAAAAAGTGCTTGAGCGATACTTGTGATACATCGTACTTTGTACTTGACGTAATTTTTGGTACTTGGCCCAGCTCTGCTATTAAAGCTTCCTACTTGAAGATTATTGCACATTCGTATACCGCAGTCTCGGTCCCGATACGTGCAAAAAAAAATAATAATAATAGTAGTCAAGCACATTATTATTGTCAGGAAGTCGACAACAAATTATCGTTATTGTGCACTGTCCGAGAGATAAAGAGGAGCTTCAAATTCGGAAGACGTGCGGTCTTCGAAATTAATTTCACGGAATATATATACGGCTACGCCCACGTCAAGGTCGGGCTTCCCCCTCCCCTCGCGGAGCGGAACGCTCGCCGCGGCACGGAGCCAGTCCGGCCAGTCATTGCCCGAAGCCAGTGCTCGCGACTCGGCTTCCGCTCGCTCGTCAGTACGTTGCTGTCATGGCGAGTAGCACCACATGATAGAAGGATGTAGACGAGATCTCTCAGTTACATCAATTACATTATTAACTTCACAATCTGCTGCAGTGACAGTGACTGTGAAATAATTCCACCGCAATAACAAAACCCCGTGATAACCTCCCCGAACAGTGCAGAGTCTCCGCCAACCCCGGTCCACAGTCCGAAACGAAAAAGTCTCATCTCGACAATAGAGCGCATAACCTCGCGATAGATAAACGAAATTTTGTACAATTCGTCGGTGAAAGTTGTTCGCGTCTTTGACCCAATTCGTGCGTGCCGAGCATTACCGACGGAGTTCAGCGTTCAATTTATACAATTTTACTTTCGCACGCACGTCCCAACGAGGAAACCTCTCTGACGCATGTAACGCGACTAATCAGGCGATACAATCGAGCGGTCTCCGCTCAGCGCGTTGAATAGATGAATGAAAATAAGGAAAGTACGATGGCGAGCGGCGAACAGGTCGACGTTATAAGAGTCGGCTCGCGGAAAAGCGAGGTGAGTGGTTCGAGTGTTAACTTTCGATCGCGCTTGCCGAAACAGCGTGGTCGACTTTCGTAAGAATCACGAGTTGCACGAAAACCTTGGGTCGTCAACATCGGGAAAACTATTCTTCGAGCAGTATTAAAAAAGATATATATTGAAATAGGCTCGCGATTGGATGAATACGATTTAAGTCCCAATTCCTCTCGATCATGCTTACACAGCACTATTCGAACTAGCTTTTTCTTACCGACTCGCCACTTCCGACTGTGCAGGCGCATTCTCAATTATTTTTTTTTATTTCCATTGCAGTTTGTTTTTCTTCGTCTCTATCGCGTTTGATCTCTTTCGTTTTAGTTGGCCCTCGTCCAGACGAGATACGTAATTAGCACGCTGAAGGACATTTATCCGAAAAAGCAATTCGAAATTGGTAAGCTGGAGGAGAGTCGCTTCGCTCTCGCTGCCGGACGCGATATCGATGATAACTTATCGATTATCGGTCGGAAGATAGAGCGAAAAGTAACAATTGCGGTCGCGCTGGGTCTGCGACCGATGTTACGTAACTAATCCGATCCGTTTTCCCCCCATTTGCTATTATGCAGTCACCATGAGCACCAAAGGCGACAAGATCTTGGACAAGAGCCTGCCCAAGATCGGCGAGAAGTCCCTGTTCACCGAGGAGCTGGAACTCGCGCTGGAGAACGGCGGCGTCGACTTTGTCGTTCACTCGCTCAAAGACCTGCCCACCACACTGCCAGAGGGAATGGCCCTCGGTGCTATTTTGAAGTACGAAAATTTCATGCAAAAAAAACAGCTATAAAATTCCATAATTATAATCCGTACGATTTTTCGAAAAAGTAACTAGAAAAAATTATTATTATTATTATTATTATTATTATTATTATTATTATTACATTAACGTCGTTCAGTCAGACCTGCCGACCATGCTTCCCGAGGGAATGGCACTATTTTGAAGTACGAGAGAATTTCATGCAAAAAACTTCACCATAAAATGCATTTAATTATAATCCGTACGATAAAAAAAAAAGGATAACATTTTTTAAAAATTATATTATCGTCATTCGGTCGCTCAAAGAGCTGTTGACCACGCTTCCCGAGGAAATGGCCCTGGGTACTATTTTGAAGTACGAAAGAATTTTATGCAAAAATAACTTCACCGTAAAATTCGTTCAATTATGATCCGTACAATTTTTCAAAAAAGGAAAAAAAAATTATATTTTCGTCGATGAATCGCTAAAAGTCTGCTGACCATGCTTCCCAAGGGAATTGTCCTGGGTACTATTTTGAACTACAACAGAATTTCATGAAAAAAAAAACTTCACCGTAAAATTCATTTAATTATAATCCGTACAGTTTTTCGAAAAAAAAAAATATTTTTATTACATTATCGTCATTCGGTCGCTCAAAGAGCTGCTTCCCGAGGAAATGGCCCTGGGTACTATTTAGAAGTACGAAATCATTTTATGCAAAAAAAAAAACTTCACCGTAAAATTCATTTACTTATAACCCGTACGATTTTTCGAAAAAGAGAATATTATTATTATTATTATTTTAATATGATTATTTTATTATTATTATTTTCAGGAGGGAGGATCCTCGAGACGCGGTGGTGATGTCGAAGAAGAACAAGGGTATGGAACTGGCGACATTGCCCGAGGGCAGCGTCGTGGGCACGAGTTCTCTGAGAAGATCGGCCCAGCTGGCCCGAAACATGCCGCACCTGAAAGTAGAGAACATACGTGGTAATTTGAACACGAGATTGAAGAAGCTGGACGACGAGGCGGGGCCGTACGCGGCCATAATTCTCGCTGCCGCTGGGATGAAGAGAATGGGCTGGGACGACAGGATAAGTCAGGTGACTGTCGATGAGGGTCTTACCATCCTTGACATTATATTTGTCACGGCTCGTAATCTCGAAGATACAATTTAATGACCGATCGTTGTCTCTGCCCGCAGTTGCTGGAGCCGGAGGAGACGCTGTACGCAGTGGGTCAAGGAGCGCTGGGCGTCGAGTGCCGCGAATCGGACTGGAAGATTCTTTCGCTACTGGAGCCTCTGTACGACGTCGAGACGACGCTCAGGTGCGTTTGCGAGCGATCGTTTCTGAAAACCCTCGGCGGCGGCTGCTCCGCTCCAGTTGCGGTTTCGTCGATTCTCCTCGAGAAACATCTCACAATAACCGGCGCCGTGTGGTCTCTCGATGGGAAGACTCTGGTCAAGGACACTCTCAAGACGAAACTGTACATACCGGACGACGATGGAGAACCACCGAAGTTCGTACTATTTTTTTTTTCGGTTCATAGAGGAAATTATGTTTTCGGAAAAAAAAATCGAGATTTTAGTGTCAGAGTACTTGAAATAGTCTGATAGGTCGAGAAACGGGACTTTTATCCCGCGTTCGGATATGTGTGTGGGTATTTATGGGACAGACGTGCATCGTTTAAAACGACTATAACTCGGAAAGGGTTCGAGATGGCTAGTAGAGAATTGGTACACTTGTGGAGTGGTCTCTTCATTCAGTGCATTTGCTATGCAGATTGAGACCGAATTGAAAATTTTACGCGTTTTTGAATTTTTTGGAGTAATTTCTGTGGTGTTTAATTTATGTAAAGTTTGAGTCATCGTCGTAAAACTAAACGGTCGTCTCGGTTCATGCGCAATCACTAGTCACTTATTTTTTTTGTCATCATGCACCGAACCAGTAAACCTCATTTTTGCGACTGCGGCAAACAATTAAGAAAATGTAAAAAAAACAAAACAGCATTAAAAATTAATATGATAATTAGGTATTTTCATTTATGTCATATTTTTTTTTTATAAATAGAAAAGTCAGGGAATTTTTTTCCAAACTCTTTAAAGTTTGGTCAAGGAAAAGTCAGGGAATTTTTTTCGGGGGCAAATACGGCCACTATATCGCCTTTCGCCGATAATGTAAACATAGACTGCAGCTATATACGTGCGGCACACCCGTCCAAGTACGCGTGTGTCTCACGTATATGTCCCACCCATAATTTTATTTCTCGACGAAGCGACGGAAATCGAATCCTCGACCTGCCGGTGCTTGGGTTTAGAGGCGAGCGTGCTAGCCACTAAACCACCGCGCCGGATAAGTTCGTACTATTGTCTGAAATCGATAAAACTATACAGATGGTATAATTAATTTTTTTGTCTTTTATCTTTTATCAGGAAATGTCCTTACCGAGAGCCTCGCCTCTACTGCAGCATAGCTCCGGGCAAGGTGAGCGGAATGAGCCTCCTCGGTGCCGAGCAGCTCGGCAAAGACATCGCCAAGAGCCTCATAACGAAGGACGCCTTGGAGATAATGTCGCGAGCGAGAGAAGAGATTCTAAGTTCGGCGTAGATACGACAGGAAGTAGAAAACGAGCAAACTTCGTTGCAAAGCGCACGATCACTCATCGACGAACAATAATATTTGCGTCTCACCCGATCGGCAAAAACAACAACCGCCGATCGGGCGATTCGAACGAGTCCCGCTGGGAACTCGCACACTGCCTAGCTAAAACTAACTGCGCCTTAACCGTTTTCCATTGACACTTCCCCCCGATGTACATACATATCCGTTGTGCGGGTGACCTTTCGCCATGGGTCGTGCACGTTCTGTACATACGTTTGTAAAGAAACGATTATTTGTTACCAATCGGCACATCGACAGCTTCCGGTTTTTATGTTTTTTTTTTTCTGTTGCTTCTTTAATCATATTTTTTTGACTTCGATTGCGCGTTTCGAAATTTTTTTCCCCAATGCGCAAATATTAAATGATCAAGTTTTTTAGAACAATTTTTCCGTCGTTACGTTGTGCCTACGTTTATGTGGCCCGCTCTCTCGTACTATTTCGAAAAAAAAGACGAAAGATCAGTGTTAAAGTTACGGTAGTCGAACCGACTAGAGCGTGTGATTTGTTGTTTATAAATCGATGAAAATTGGTTTCCGAGTTTAGAGAGATGTTACATATATATATTTGCTTGTATAATAGCAGAGAAAGGAATATGGATGTTATTTATAAAAAAAAATGTACATACATACAACTGTGTATGCGTTAAATGTGAAGGGTCTTTTAATAAAAAAAACGATATACAGTTTACACGAGTGTATGATTGAACGAGTTCCTTTACTTCACGGCTCTTCGCCAGTTTGTCATGCAATTATTTACACCTCCCTGCTCGTCGCGGTCTCGTCAATATTTCATATCGCGCGAGCCGCGATCATTCGAGTTGCGACTGACAAACGGTACTCTTATAATTTAGGCGCAGCCGTCCATATAAACGGCTATCATTGCTCGAACGAACGGAGTATGCTCGGATTTTCATTTTGGTGTTTTTTTTGTTTTGTTTTTAATATATAGTGTGTTATTACCCAACATTGCTTCGATTTACAAATTAACCAACGATATCGGCCGGCGAATTGTTTATTCGACGTCCTCCTCGGTCATCGTCGTTTGGGAAGCGAGTTTCTGTAAATGAAAATTATAAAAATAATTGTTAAATCAAATATTAGAAAAATTATTTTTATTAAAAACGGGGAAAGTACAGATTACAGAAAAAATGTTGAGCTCACCTGTCCGACGGAAGGCAACCGCTGCAGCAGAAGATGGAATACTTGTGGAGGCAGTGTCTTTTGCAGAACTCTCAGGAGCTCGTTTGGTTGACCGCAAACGGCTACGGCATTTCCCAGATGCTCGATGCCTCCGTCCAGGTTTCCGGTGGCCAGCATCTCTTCTCCCAGTTGAACCTGCACAGGCGTAAATTAAATAGGAAGCTCTGCAGATGCTGTGCTCTGCAAGGCGATTTCTTACCTCTTGCAGGAAAAATCTTTGTACGACTTCTTGATCCTCCATATTAAGAGGTATCCTGCTCTCCTTTTGTGCGGCCTTCCTTGCTTTCCTGCCTGAAATTTTAACATGAATTAGAACTTGTTGTTTCAAGGTAGGTGGTGTATTGGACTTGGGAGGATCGTCTCTGCCTTATCGCTGATCGGTTCTGTGTAACAGAAACATAGCAGTGCAAGCATGGGGTTGTCTGCAGGCCATGGAAAGCAAAAATTGTTTTTTTACTTGGAATCTAAAAAAACATTCTTAGAACAAGCCTGTTCCATTAAAGAATTTTTCACACGTGGTCTGTGGTGCAATTGAAGCTTTACTTGTATGTTACACTATAGCTATATCAGGTACAGGTTTCATTACTGTTATCATAAAAAATTGTCTTTTAGTTGGAATCTAAGGAAACATTCTTAGAACAGGTCTGTGTTATTCAAGCATTTTTCACAGGTGCTCTGTGGTGCAATTGAAGCTTCACTGGTATGTTACACTATATCTATATCGGTACAGGTTTCATTACCGTTATCATAAAAAATTGTCTTTTAGTTGGAATTTAAGAAAACATTCTTAGAACAGGCCTGTTTTATTCAAGTATTTTTCACATGTGCTCTGTGTTGCAATTGAAGCTTCACTGGCGTGTTACACGATAGCTATATCATTACAGGTTTCATTACTGTTATCATAAAAAATTGTCTTTTAGTTGGAATCCAAGAAAAAATTCTTAGAACAAACCTGGTCCACTCAAACATTTTTTACAGGAGCTCTATGGTGGATTTGAAGCGTAAATGGGATATTACACTATAGCTCTATCGTTACATATTTTATTGCCGACATCATGAAAATGAATATGAAAAATTCTCGGTTCATTTGAATCTAAAGAAACATTCTTAGAACAGGCCTGTTCTATGCAAACGTTTATTACAGGTGCTCGAAGGTGCAATTGAAACATAACTGGGGTGTTACGCTGTGACTATCGTTGCATGCTTCATTGCTGATATAATAAAAATGGGAAAAAGGAACTATTGGCAACTTTATGGGTGACGAAATTAGCGGCTATAACGGGTGTCTCGAAAAAAAAAATTCAACAAATATCGACTTTCGTCGAACCGGAGACACGAACATGCTCGTCGCAGCGAAACCGGTCATGTGCGCTCTAATGTGTAACGGTGAAACGCGGCTGCGGGTTATGATCGCAGCTGACGAGGAATTCGTTTAATCGACATAGAGTTATAACCAGATGAGGTTCTCTCGAGACCGAGGAATATTGTCATCGTCGTGAGACAACGTGTCCTTTTTGCGTAAGCCGAAATGAGGCGAACTTTGGCCTCGCGAGAAGGGCAGAGGAAGGCACGCGACGATGAGGAAAAAAAAGAAGAAATTGAGCGATTACTCACGTTCCCTGAGCTTCTTCTTGAAGTCCGGATCGCTCCGGCGTTTCTTGTCGAAGTAGAAACAGTAACCGACGAATATACCGGCCATCCCGACGGCGAGGCCGACCGCAGCTTTCGAAATCATGACCATGTTAACACATAAAACGCAAATATTAGAATCGATGGGAGAATTAGAAGATCTCCATTGCTGCTCCCCTCAACGGGATTATAAAAAAAGGTGGCGTTCGAGTTGACTACGCGGCCGTGGGGGGCGAGCTCTAGCCATTTGAAATTCCCACTCAGCTCCATCTATTGTTCTATTACTATATTAGAAACAAACAAAAAACAATGCACAAATCTCCGTGATCGGGTATTATTTCCGCTAAAACTTATTTCCGCTAAACAATATAACTAGGTCGAAGAAACTCGTATACGTCTTAAGGGAAAACTTTACTTCCGGTTCGGAAATCTAATTTTTTGACCGGAAGTGAAGTTGTACCGGAAATACGCCACTTCCGGCTTGAAAATGTAATTTTTCAGCCGGAAATGACGTCATATCGGAAATCCGTCACGTGCGGTAAAAAAAATCATAGATTTTCAAACCAGAATTAACGTTTTCGTCGATGTTGTCATGTTCGGTCGAAAACTGAGATTTTTAAAACTAGAAGTGACATCTTCTCGTAAAAATAGAGATTTTCAAAACGGTGCTGACGTTTCTCGTACGACGTCATTTCCGGTTGAAAAGTGAGATTTAAAAACCGGAAGCAGTCGCGAGCTCTTGCAACTAATATTGAAACTCATTCATGATTTTTTTTGCAGCCTCAGTATTTTTGGGCGAGAATGACTTTTGGCATAAATGAGGTTGGTTTAAATGATATCCTCTACACCACCTCCGTCGATGCTTTACCGGCCGAATTGACAATCGACGATTAATCTGTCTCCTCTCTTGTTATCCGCCGATTGTCAGCGCCGGAGTGCCGTTACTTCGAAACACTTCGGAACAGTTCGAAGAGACATGTCCTTCGTCAGGGCATCCAGCCTCAATTCGTTGTATTAAGAAAATAGTGAAACGTGTACATTATGTCTAACAATATGAACAAAATGTCGTTAAACAGGTACGAGCTTTTTACATCCCATATATTTAAGTAACGACCAAGAACTCAAAATACACTTATTCTCGAAGCTTACTGCAAACCACCCAACGACGCGCATACTTTGTTTGTATTTACCTCATCACCGTTTTAAATCCTCAACTAACCTCCCCAAATAGCGTGCCGTTATGCGAAACCCAATAGCTCGCAGTAAGCAACAATGGTTTTATTGCTTACTGCTTACTAAAAAAAAATTTACTGTGCTCCAATGTTTATCCAGCTTCCGAAACGTAACCTGAAAAAATCGATCGTTTAAACTTACCAAAAATACGTCTCTCGTTAAGCAATAATCTCACGTCCGTTTCAGTTTATTGCCCGCGCCCAGCCAGGTCGTCTGGGACCGTGAAGACGAAGCCAGGGAGCAAAAGCTGCGCCAGCGTCCCGTCTCGGCTCTCGTCAAGGCGTTCGTCACAGCTCCCCCTTATGGCCAGCGGAAGGGCTGGGTGCCCCGAAATTCCGAGGACTTCGGAGACGGAGGCGCCTTTCCAGAGATCCACGTCGCCCAGTATCCCCTCGCGATGGGTTTCAAGGGAAAGGAGTCGACGAGCAACGCCCTCGCCATACAGCTCGACGCGCAGGGCAAGGTCAAGTACGACCTCATAGCCAGACAAGGTCACTCCAAAGACAAAATTGTATATAGCAAACTAAGCGACCTTCTTCCCGCCGAAATAACCAACGAGAACGACCCGAGCCTCCAGCGACCGGATGCCGAGGAGACGAACGACATCACGGAGAGAACGAAAAAGGCCCTCGAGAAAATAACTCAGTCGAAAATCGCGGCCGCTATGCCGGTGCGATGCGCGGAGAAGCAGGGACCGGCGCAGTACATCAGATACACGCCCTCACAGCAGGGACAGTCCTTCAACTCAGGAGCGAAGCAGAGGGTCATCAGGATGGTCGAGGCTCAGGTCGACCCGATGGAACCGCCGAAGTTCCGTATAAACAAGAAAATACCTCGCGGTCCGCCGTCGCCGCCCGCGCCCGTTATGCATTCCCCGACTCGCAAAGTAACGGTCAAGGAGCAGAAGGAGTGGAAAATCCCGCCGTGCATAAGTAACTGGAAGAACGCGAAGGGATACACGATACCCCTGGACAAACGGCTCGCAGCCGACGGCCGCGGGCTTCAGCAGGTCCACGTTAACGAGCAGTTCGCCAAACTCGCGGACGCGCTTTACATCGCCGAGAGGAAGGCTCGTCAGGCGATCGAGATGCGCGCCCAGCTGGAGACGAAGTTGGCGCAGAAGAAGAAGGAGAAGAACGAGGAGCTTCTGAGGCAAGTCGCTCAGAACGCCAGGGAGGAACGCGCGGGTCTGAAGTCCGCCGCCGCTCTGGACAAGGCCGAGGAGAGCCGCGAGCGCGACCAGCTCAGGCAGGAGCGTCACAAGGATCGAGCGCGCGAGCGGAACTTGGCGCGCGCCGCGCCCGACAAGCGTTCGCGGCTGCAGCGCGAACGCGAGAGGGACATCAGCGAACAGATCGCTCTCGGACTTCCGGCGAAGAGCGTGTCGAACACTGGCGAGGCGCAGTTCGATCAGCGCCTGTTCAACACGACGAAGGGCATGGACAGCGGTTACGGTCACGACGACGAGTACAACGTTTACGACAAACCGTGGAGGGACTCGAGCTCCGTAGCTTCGCACATCTATCGACCGGGGAAGAACGTCGACAAGGATAACTACGGCGACGATCTCGAGAAACTCGTGAACACGAATAGGTGGGTGGGGAACTGGATCGCTGGATTTACCATCGAGTTACTGTATCGTATCTTTGTTTTGTCGCAGATTCGTGCCCGACAAGGAATTCAGCGGTACCGACAGAACGGCGACTCGCTCAGGGCCGGTGCAGTTCGAGAAGGACGAGGAGGATCCGTTCGGTCTCGATCAGTTCTTGAAACAGGCCAAACGCGCCAGCAGCTCAGCGGCGACGACCAAACGCAAGGAAGATCGCGAACAACGCCGCGACGATCGCGACAAACGACGCAAGCACTAAGGGTCGAGATTCTACATTCTTATTGTATAAATTTTACAATACGATTTTTGATCATAAAACGATAACTGATGTTTAAAGATTGTATGGATTTAGTAATGGGGGCGTTCTTGAATGCGGATCTGCTCAGCTACGCGCGCTTCTATTTGTGATTTTCCACTGCTAGTGGTTTTTTTAATTACCAGCAGGACATCCAATATTTTTCCGCGGGATAGTTTTGAAGCGATAATAAAAAAAAAGATTACCAGAGCAGATTTGTGTAAAACTAAACCCTGAACGGAGAGCAGATTGGAATATAAGAACGCCTCTTTCAGCTGCGTATGCATGTGAATATTACGTATAGCATCACAGAGCAGACCTGTATTTGAAGAACGCACCGACAGTGACAAAACGAAATGAGGAAGCAAACCTGAAAACAACTTTTTATTTATACGGAAAATTTACAAACTCAATTGTAACAGCGCTAACAGTTAAATAATGACGAATAATCGGAGAAATCGCATTGCACCTTTGATAATCTGTTCGAGCAACCCTGGTTTAACGATTAATCGGGTATTTCTCACATACATACAGAGAAAGAATCGTCGTTTAATGCCAATAGTTTAATTGTGACTGATGTTATCATTGGTGTACCATGCATGCATTAATGATCGCGTGAAAAGGGAAAAATAAAAAATAGAACAAAAAGAAAATCCGACGAAACGAAATGAGTAAGCAAACCTGAACACAACTTTTTATTAATACGGAAAAATTTACAAAGTCAATAACAGCGCGAACAGTTAAATAATCGCGAATGATCGGAGAAATCGCATATCCAATCGCATTGCACTTTTGATAATCTGTTCGAACAAGCCTTTAACAATTAATCGGGTATTTCTCCCATACACACTTACAAAGAAAGAATCGCCGTTTAATGCCAATAAATAAATTCTGACTGATGTTATCATTGGTATATCATGCATGAATCAAATGATCGCGTTAAATAAAAAATAAAATAAAAACAAAAAGAAACTCCGACTATTAGAGCAACAAAGCTATTGGTATTCACATCTCAAAATACGAAAATATAACTAATGAAAAGTTCTGTTTATACAAATATCGATAACCTATATGTAAATTGGCGCAATTGGCTGCTAAAACTAATTATTATTCTTTCTTTTTTTTTGTACATGTATTTAATGTCTTTAACTCTATTCGAAACGAGTAACAAATTCATCATCGCAATAGATGCTGTATAAAGAAAAATTCAAAAGCACCTTTAACGTCCTCGAGCTCTCGCAATGCAATGCTTTTATCACATGTATAATTTAATATAGAGATTTTTTTCTTTTTCGCGCGCGTTTTTTAATTTTTTTTTCAATGGAAGATATTAAGTGTTGAGTAACGCATATATGTATAAGTAGGCTGTTCGCATGTATATCGACCCGTTGCGAGACGTACAACGGATCGGCAAGTGTGCCTAGTAAATCGGTGCCTCGTCCGCCGAAGCTGACACGTCCTCGTCGCTCCACTCGCTGATCCCGAGAGTTGCCGGCCCGTGGAAACTTTGCGATCTTGAAACGTGACTGAAAAGACACAACAAAATTCTCAGTAAAAACGATAAAAGCAAATTTACATTAGCAGTGCGAACACAATAATTTAAGAGTGATAACAATGTAAAGATTTTTTTAAAAGCATTGTAAATAGTCAGCACCCTCGCCCGGCCTCGAAGGGCGATGTTTTTTTTAATACGCTGCGGTGCGAAAGAAAGCAGAATAACATCGCTGCAGAACTTTAACGAGGCGAAGCTATGAAAAGAAAACGAAAGAAAAAAAACGTATATGTTATTCACCGAAAAGGCCTCGGAACATTAAATGAAACGTACTCCACGCGTTAGGCATGTAGTACATGATCATATCATACCACTTGCTCGGATCGATGAAGTCTATCACTATTTGCGATCGCTACAAGACCTAACAACACGATGAAATAATTACTGGTTCGTCCGATCGTTCGGCGCGATCAGCCGACGTAACTTCGCGGATTTTCGAGGGAACTTATCGTCCGCCGTGTCTCACCTGGAAGACGAATTAACATTGGGACTTCGCTTCGCGAGTCCGGCTTTCCGTTTGCCCTCCATAGCCGCTTTCATCGGATCGTAGCTCTTCCGGCGCTTCCAATTCTGCATCTCCACCTCCCGGGTGTTCGGAGCCAGCGGTTTCTTCGTCTCTTTCGACTTGGTCTTCGGGGGCTGGAAACAGCGGATAACGAATGAGACTATTTGGCTGGCACGACGAAAAAATTGTTCACCGCTGCATGAAGTATATTCTTACGTTGGCCGTAGCTTTTGGCAATCGCATGCTGAATCGTCCCGAATCAGTTCTCGATATACTTGGCACTGTTTCCGATTTTCCTTTAGTCACTGTGGCGGGTTGACTTTTAGGCTTGGTCACTGTCGTGGCTGAAGTCTTTGTTTCTTGAGGCTCGAGTCTTCCTCTGCGGAGGCTGAGAATGATTTACCCGAATAAAGCAAGATCGTTGTCGATGGGTCGACGACCCGATCAATGAGTTCTTGAATTTGGGCAAAGCTTTTTACCTGAAAGCTCTGTTGTATTTCGTATTGGTGATCTGCGACTGAGTGGCGGCTTGCGGGTCGTCGCTGCTCTCCGTGTCGCTCGTCTCGCGAGTCATTTTGTTGCTACCCTGACGAAAACTGTGGCTCGTGTCTTCGTCGCTCTCGCCACCGGAGTCGACTTGGTTGTAGACGTTTATGCGCGCAGACATCGCGGACATGACGTTGTGAGTGGTCTGGAGATAGGAACAAGTCTCCAGGTCACTGTCGCTTCCCTGCGAAAGATTAAAGTTTTTACATCATTATTGATTTCCCTGCAACGAGCCGGCAGGGACTTCGGAGGATTGGTTGTGGTCGATGATGTGACGGCAGGGCCAAATTTAAATGATAAAAAAATGTGGTGATTGCCGCGAATCTAACCCGGGTTAGACGGTTCCTAAATAAGAGCGCTAACATCTGAAGAGGTTTGATTCTATTTTTTGCTTAAAAAAATTAAAACTCTTCGGAAAAATCTAAAAGTATTTAAAAAAATACAGTGTTGCTTATAAAAATGGTCAAGCGATAACTCGTAATCGACTGATTTTTTTCGAAAATAATTAGAAAATAGAATAGACCGTAACATTTTTTATGTGACGCAAGATTATTCCGAATTTGTTCTGATTTTTCAATTGTGGCTATTAATAAGTTCATTTTTTGAATGATGAATAATTACAAAAATTTTTTTTTATCTGAGTGCTTTTGAGCCTTTAGTTCAGTCAATCTGAACTGACTCACGAAATGGTAGGGAATGACCCATATATGTAATGCTGATGGTAACAATAACGGTAACTAATCGATCCCCAGGTTCTTACCAACTGCGGACTGCACGGCGGTGGCGCTTGAATGTCTTTCTGTACGAATTCAATCTCGTTATCGGACCAGTCGTCCGCCAGGCACAGAGTACCTCGCGTACCGTTAAAGCTGGCTGACCGCAGAACCGAATTGTCGCGGCTGAAACACACAATCAAACATGTACGATAGGCCGGCGTTTCGTTGCGAGTATACGGACGCTTCGAAGTTACCTCGAAGAGCCATTCTCGTTGCTGTGATGCTTCTTCGGACCGTCGACTTTCTTCTTTCCTTCAGCAGCGGCCTTCATCGGATCGTAGCTCTTTCGTCGTTTCCAATTCTGAAACTCTACCTCCTTTGACGTCAAGGTGGAGTTGCTTCTTGTCGATTTCTTGTGATCCTTGTTGGGTTTCTGATTAGGCCGCGCCGCCGGTGTAGCCTGAGGAGAGATAAACAATTTTAAGTTCGATTTTTAAGCCCAACTTTCAAGTTCGAGTTTTAAGCCCAACTTTCAAGTTCGATTTTTATGTCCAACTTTCAAGTTCGATTTTCATGTTCGATTTTTAAGTTCGATTTTTAAATTCGATTTTTAAGTTCGATTTCTAAATTCGATTTTTAAGTTCGATTTTTTAGTTCGATTTTTAAGTTCCATTTTTAAATTCGATTTTTAAATTCGATTTTTAAGTTCCATTTTTAAAGTCGATTTTTAAATTCGATTTTTAAATTCGATTTTTAAATTCGATTTTAAAGTTCCATTTTCAAGTTCGATTTTTTAAGGCAGAGAACGATCGGAGACTGGAATGCAACTCGAAGAATTTTCTTACGTGAGCTGATTTCGGAGCTCTCATGCTAAACCGGCCGGTGTCCGTTCGGGATATCGAGGGTGCGCGTGGCTTGGGCGGTTCCGGCTTCTTGAAGACGTCCTTGGAGCTCGCGCCGACGCTGCTCGTGCGGCCGCGGTGATGGCTCGGCTGTCTGGCGGAGCACGGTGCCGATTTGATCTCTGTCTGTGCCTTTCGTCTTCTCTCTTCCGGTGTCGTGTTCGGTGTCGTGTCCGATTCGCAGCTCAGTCTCCCCCTTCGTATGCTGAACGCTCTGTTCAACTTGATACCCGACGATATTGGCGGAACCGACGGCGCTGCCTGTTGTTCGCCCGCTTCGCTGCTGCTATCCGAACCAGCGGTGTTGAATTTTCCCTTTGACGACGACAGCCGGTCGACGTCGTTGTTGTTGAAACTGCTGCGTCTAGCCAGAGCGCTCTTCAACTTCGTGTTTCGTATGCTCGCGTTGCTCGTCGATCGTTGGATATTAACGTTTTTCTGAAATGCCGGAATGTTCTGATAAACACTGCCGATATTCGAGATCAGATCTTTTCTGCTGTGAATCGATGTGTCCTCGTGATAGTTGCTCGTGCTGTTTGATTTCCGGAGCATGTAAGGACTGAAAGAAAAAAAAAATATGCGTTTCACCAACGAAGAAAACGAGCCGAGAGACTTAAGTGCGAGACGAGAATCTTACCTGCTCTCTGAACAGGTGTAGTAACCGACGTTATGCGTCTGCGTCGAAGTCTTCATGAGGTGTTTCGTTTTGTCGAGGATCGGTGAATTAATTACTTTCGTTGCGAGTTCCTTATGAGCTAGTATCGGACTGTTGGTAAGCTTTGGAGTGGATGGCCTTAGGCGATTCAATATAGGACTGTTTGTGTGACGCAAATTTTCCTCGGCGTAGTTCTTCGTGCTACTCTTCCTGGACGAATTCGATTCGGCAGTGTCGGACGTATATTCCTTCCTGCGAGGAGAATTTTTGCCGTTTAGCTGCGGGCGATCGAACCGGGGGGAGGAGATTTGCATAGAGATGTGCCGTGATCATAATTTTTTGTAAGCGCCCATTGACCAAAAATTGACCTTTTGTTTTTATTCCAAAAAATGTTTGTTGCGCCATGACCGTAATTTTTGTTCGGGGTCAAAAATATGGTCAAAACAGAAAAAAAAAATCTCTCTAGTTGGGATTTAACCATCTTTTTTTCTCAGAAATTTAGGAAACTTTTTAGCAGTTCCGGTTGATTTCAAACCAACTTTTCTCCCCTTTGATCTCGTAATCGTTCGCATTTTCAATTTTTTTACAATAAATTCATCAACAAAACAATATTTCAAAATGAATACAAAAGTAATTTTTCCCAATTAACGAGATTTGTACTTTGTTAATTTTTAAGTCGGGACCGCGAAGGCTTTCGGAGTTAACGTTGTTGGGCTCACTTCCGGATCGACGATCAAGTGACCGTCGATCAATTGAAAAAAGAAAAAAACAATGACCGGTCACAAAGTAGGCGTCCGTCTATTCGCGAATCCGTAGCTCACCTGTCTAACGAGCTACTTCGCTCCAGATGAAGACAAGCCAAGGTGTGGGACGGACTCTTCGCTACGTTTTCATCCATCTTGCTCGTTTTGTTGTCCACGTATTTGCGTACGCTTCTGCGACCGTCGTTGGCACTTGCCCTCTTGAACAGCGTCTCGGAGAGGCTTCCGCGACGCACGACCGAAGGACCGTGCGTCGGCGTACGCTGCGAGCTGTGGGGCGGCGTTACTAAGCTGTTACTGGTGTCCTCGTCGGACTCGCCACCAGAATCTATCGGGGTATGTTGATTTGGCACTGTACCAAGCCTCTCCTTTATGTGCAAGTGAGTATCCATATCTAAACTGCTGTCGCTCTGTTCCTGTGGGGGAAAAAAAACGCAAATAATTACCTCATACAGTTGTCCGTGGACATAAAAATTGAACGGGGCATGCGGAATGGAATTTGTACGAACGTGGCGACTCCGCGATAATCTCTGAGATCTAGAATAAATAGGCGAGGGTATTTTCGAAGGGCTCATGGGAGGCGTCCGCCCCGTCGAACCGCCGACCGAGGGCGGAAGCGAGTTGTGCTCCGCGACCTGCGTCGCCCATTCGGAGATCCACGTGTTCGTATCGCGTGAGCTCGTCATCTGTAAAAAAAAATTTTAAAAAACAAGATCATTAAGTCGTTCGTCGAGAGGATTGTTTCGTCGACTGTAAAAAATGAATGCAGCACCTTGAAATGATGAAGATAAGCCTCCTCGCTCTCCTGCTCGGTGAGCACGCCGACGCTGAAGGCCTTATCAATATCCATTCTCGCTTTCTCCTCGTCCGTGTAGTCTTTGTGAATCGTGTAAGTTCCCGCTTCGCTGACCGTGCCGTCCGAGCCAGCGTCGACGTTGCTAACGTTAAATATATCGAGATTCATTTTCTCCGCTCCGTCCAAATTGTTGTCGGCGTTGAAGCTCGCGCTCGACAGCTGCATCTTGCTCTCGTTCACGCCGGAGTAGACGAAATCGTGGGACTTGCCGCTGTCCGAGAGATAATTAACGTTCGACAGCTTCTCGGAGGACTCGATGCTCGTCGTCACAAGACACTCCTCGCTCTCGTAGTCGTGGTTTATCTCGATGTACTCGATGTTCTTCGTGTACTTCTTCTCCGGCGAGTACTGCACGCGGTTCGTTCGTTCGTCATCGAAGCTGCTCTTCTGCATGCCGCTGAGATCGTTCATCGTCGCCGAATGATGCAGATTGCGAAATGCGCTCGAGCTCGGACTCGAACGGTAATTCAACTCGAGGGAGAGATTCTCTCTGCAGGGCCGAACTCTGCTCGACACCTCGTCGTACGATCTCGGCTGCGGATCCTTGTACGATTTTTCCGTGTACGAACGCGACATCACATCGCTCTTTCGCGTCGCTCCCTGCGACTTTGCCGTCGTCTTCAGACCTGCAAACAATATCGTCGTTAACTACGTAACAAAAAATTATCGATCTTTAAAAGAATTATCGAAAAATCACCCGTTCGTCGATAACAAGGCAAACATAATAATAATTTTAAACAGAATTGCCAATTGTTTAAAAAATTATCGCAAAATTACCCGTGCTTCGATAACAAGGCAGACGTAACGGTAAAAAATAAAAATAAAATTTGTCGAACCTTTAAAAAAATTATCGAAAAACCGGCCGTTCGTCGACAACAAGAGTCATAAAAAATAAAATTTGTTGATTGATTAAACAATTATCGAAAAATCGTCCATTCGTCGATAACGAGACAGTCATAATAAATTAAAGTTTTTTTTAAATGCTGCATAGCCACTGTGGCACCAAAAGTTTGACACAATATGAATCACACACGCTGCCTCTGTGGAATACTAATGAGCTCCTTGTACAGCTACCGGTCCGCTGCTAAGGATATCATTGCCATGACTCATCCTCCATACAAAAATAGTGCCCAAGTCATCCATTCTCTTCACGATATAATTTCCTATTTTTTCCGCAATTCATTCTTTGCCAGAACTCACCGAGTTCCTTAAGTTTCTGAGAGAGCTGATCAGCCTTGCGTTTAGTGTCGTCCTCGCTGCTGAAGTATCCCTCCGAGTGGGTACTCGGAGCTTTCTGCTTCTGCAGAAAATTCGGCGAAGAAGCCAGTGGTTTCTTCGCTTTAATTTCAATCTAAAAAAAAAATTCCCAAAAATACAAATTGCCCAAAATACCAAGACTCGCAAGTTCAAACAATAAATCAAAGCTGAGTCCGCCGCCTACCTTCGAAGTGGACAAATTCCTTCTGTGCCTCGCGTTGTATCGCTGAAACAAATTCTGGTACCTCGCGGTGTCGATCTCCTTGTTGCTGCCAAAGTCGATGGTGAAGGCTAGCGGTGCGGGCGAATTGTGAGCGGGGAGCAGCGGTTTTTCGTCGGAGGCGACGCCGCGATCGACCGCGACTCTAGGATTATCAGCGCAGCTGTTCTCCTCGCGACCGTCGCTCGGTCGCGCGTCTTCCTCCCTGTCGGCGACTATTTTCGACCGCGGACTCTCCGACGAGGCTCCGACGGTGGTTCTCGAACAGGTTTCGGTGTCTACATTTTGGCCCGACCTCCCGTCGTCGCGGGAGCGCGAGTGACGACTCGACGCTCGGGACGATTCACGCGCGATCGGCGCGAAAGGCTTGTCGTTGAAATTCTTTTCTATCTCATCGTCGAGCCTCCCGGTCGGGTCGGTCAGGTTTCGTGGGTCAATCGGTGAGGGAGCTTTCGTTGCCTCCATGCTTCGGAGCTTCGGACATTCCAATTGTTGAGAAGGTTACGAACCGTTCGTCGCTCGTTCCCCAGGCTCGACTAACGTCAAGCTCGCCCCGACGGCGCTTCGTCTATCGAGTGAAGACCGCGACGAGGCGGACCCAACGCACATGTCACCGTTCGCGGACGGATTAACCAGGGAATCGTTCGGTAATAGAGATTTTTTTTTCTTTTCAACAATGCGCGATAACGTCAACGGTGTGACATTCCATTTTTGACTCGCACCCCGCAGAGACGCGCTATAACTACTGGCAGGGCTCCGTGCGTAACTAACGCCATACGAGATGTCGTGCCGGTGGAAAGAACAAGTCACTTTCAGCGCGTACATGTAAGGATCGTCGGTGTGGACGAACAAGTGTATTCGCGAGTTACCACACCTTGTCCGAGGAACACCGACGAATTGTTGCGTGCACGGGTCACGGGAGACTCCTGTTCTATTGTCGGAAAGCATCGCCGCTCTCTCGTTCGCGAGGTACTTTTCCGACCATCAGTCGAGATCTGCGGAGAGCTTGGAGAGCGTCGCAGAGATGGCGTTGGTTTCAGGTTCTGACTTTCTCCGCTGCCTCAATTGTTCCGATAATTATCTCCCAAGTAACAACTTTTCAGATTTTAGGAAAAAGCTGTTCGCCGGTTTACTTGTGGCCGCCTAAATTTTATCCGCAAGCTTTTACGTGTCCCAAAGGCAACTTGCGGATATGGACAAGTAACATCTGAAAAATTGTTACATGGGCTGGCACTTGGCCACTGGCCCGAAGCCACAAGGAAAGAAGAAAATTCTCCTTGCTGTTCCCTCGGCGCGGAAATAATATAGCGAATTGATGGCAAAAATAAATATCTTTCGACTATTCTCAGGTTTTCTGTGTAGATCCGATGTACAGAGCGCACTGGATGCGTTAATTATATAAATACATAAATATCGTACAAAGTTGATAACAGAATAGTGATGTAATTAAATATATGTATAAGCGGTATTTACGTTACATGCGTCGATTGCGAAAAATCGCGATCGCTTCATCATTATCGTTAAAATTTCTTTCGTGTTAATGCGATCAGCTTCGGGATCACTGCGCGAGCGCGATGTCCGCGACGTTACGTGCACTGAAAATTTCAATCCAGTAACCGTCCGGATCTTTTATGAAAGCTATACCCTTCATCTTGCCGTCTTCGGGTTTCTTCACGAATTCTACACCCTTCACCTCGAAATGCCGACAAGCCTCGGTAACATCCGGTACGGCGATTCCAATGTGACCTTGGGACAAAAATATAACGAATTTAATCTCAAATTCAAAATCGAAAAATTAGATTTTCATACCGGAAGTGACATATTTCCGCCCTGACGTAATTTCCGGTCGAAAAATGAGATTTTCAAAACGGAAGTGACATATTTTCGCTCTGACGTAATTTCCGGCCGTAAAATTATATTGTCAAACCGGAAGTGATATATTTTCAATATGACGTCATTTCCGACCGTAAAATTAGATTTTCAAACCGGAAGTGACATATTTTCGGTATGACGTCATTTCCGGCCGTAAAATTAGATTTTCAAATCGGATATGATGTATTTCCGGGAAAATGCGATTTTTGCCGACTGTTTTACCGACAGCCAATTTTTTTTAAAAGGGAAAAAAGGGAACAAGCAAAGGCATCCAAAGGGTTAAAATTTTGAATTACCAAATCCTCTGGGCTCCGTGTTGCCATTGTGGTACTTTGCATCAGGATCAGTTTCCGTTCCCCAGTTGCTGAAACAAAGTCACAGGTTTTGGCAAACAATGTGGCTAGTACAGTTTCATTATTGTCCTCTTCGAAGGATGAGCATTGGGACATACTGAGTGAGTTCTATAGTAGCTTTTCTGGTGAACGTCCACTCGATGGACTCTCTCTTGTCCGTAGGAATCTGGTCCGGGTCTTCATAGCCGAGGAAGTAAAGCGAGAACTTGTTCTCAGGAAAATCGAGTTTCTGCAACAGCTTCATACCGAGAACGTCAGTGTAAAAGGGCAAAGACTTTCTCGGATCCTTGATGCGGTACATGGTTTGCTGCATTATCCAATCTTTGTTTGTATTCGCCCCGATGCCCATTCCGCAAAGAGCGCGAGCCTCGCTGTTCGACAGTCCACACGCCTCGCCCATCTTCGACAAACGTTAAATACACGCGTACCGCTATCAGAGATAAGTATCTTAAGTTTGCAGCACGTATTGTTATGAAAATTCGAAGGTTAGAGACGATTGTTTCTTCGCACGTTTCGCGACGATATTTCAGCGCGGTCTCGCGCTTACCTTGTCGTACGTACTTTGCGATAATCCTGTTCTGCAACCGGACCCACGAAAGATTCACCCTCGTTAAACTTTCTGCGATTTGTTGCAGCTTATCTACTCTCAGACCTCTGATAAGTGCGATAAGAAATTCGAGCTCGTGTATCGCTGGAGTTTTCTCTCGTACGCAGGGTTTAGTCTCGGAGCGACCTCTCCACTATTCGCGGGTCACTTTCTTATTCGCATGCGCGAATCGCCATTCCCATATCGATATTGTCGGTATCGTTCTTCGCCTTTTTTGGCTGCATCGAAAGAATTCCTTAAACCTATGCGCGAATTACAGGTGTATGTATGACCTTGGATTCATTGTGTTCTACGCTTGCTTTATTTATAGTTTGCTACAGCATTGGTCGTACAGTGATTTGTACAAACATGACTCATCCGTTACATCTCAGGTATTCCTTTGCCTCCTCCAAGTGGCGAACGGCTGACCAATGCAGCAAAGCAGCCACCGCGGTGCGATAAGAGATGAGCTCATATACTGTTGCAGTTTTCTCCTCTCGTTCGCAGGGCTTCGTCTCGCGGCGACCTCTCCACTATTCGCCGTTCACTTTCTCATTCGGTATCGTTTCTCGCCCGTTATCGAAACGATTCATTAAGGAAAAAGAAAATTGTCTTTTGTGAAAAGACAATTTTCTTTTTTCTCTGCAGATTCAAAGCGGCATTCAGTACAGTTTTTGTTACCGGTGGCGGGATTTCAGATCACCTTAAGGTGATGTGAAATACCGTAACAAAAACTGTACGGCATGCCGTTTCGAAAAGTGAAAATTGTCTTTCCCTGCATCTGTCGATTCCCTAGGAAAAGACAATTTTCTTTTTTCTCGACGGTCTGCGATCGCAAAACGGCATGCAGTACAGTTTTTGTTACCAACCGGGCGCGCGTAGGTGGGCGGGCGGTTATACCACATCACCTTAAGGTGAGACATGCACGACGTGATATATGACTGCAAAAAAGATACTTGTATTTTTCGATTCAATGCCATGTAAAAGTGGTTGACATTTAGAGTAAAAGCGATGTATCATTGGGTGCGGTATTGAATTCCTTATCAGCTTTGCTTTTTCGCTCAATGTCTACCATCTCCGAATGCCACTCGTTCCAGTTTTCGTTACCGACCGAGTCTGCCTCACTGCGCCTTAAGGCTGTGCGAGTCACAGGTGTATCTGCGTCCTTGGATTCATTGAGTCCTACGATCGCTCTATTTACAACTTACTACAGCATTCGTCGCACAGCAATTTCTCGGCGTTACAAACAGCCACTCATCCGGTACGGATGAGTTTCCGACGAGTATTGTCGTTCCCCCTCCGAGCGGCGAACGGCTGTACGACTCAGCAAAGCAGCCACCGAGGTGCTGACCTATAGCAGCAGTACAAAATCGTCGTACGTCAAACACGACCGCTCGAACGAACGTGAAACTATTTTCTTTTTCCTCGTACCGTGGCACTTTTTTTTCTCGTCAACAATTCCGTACGAATGTGCTCTGGTAATTCTTTCTCCATCGTATCGATGTTACGTAAAAAAAAACAGTAACAGAAACTTAATCGTTCGAAAATAAACGCCTAATGGAACACCGAAGGATTAACTAACCAAGCAGTGACACATTACACGAACCACCCACACACGCATGTCGCACACAGATAACGAAGTTTGTTTGTTTACAATATGTTTGCGAAGCCTCTGATTTCAGAAATCTTCGCCCGTCCGGCGAACCAAAGTTTTTCCACCCGAAATTCTCGCGTCTCCGTAACCGACCGATGATTTTCTATCGCTCAAAACATAACCTGACTGGCGCAGCTTACAACGTTCGCGTTGACACGTAACTCATTTTCGCGTCAGACACCTGATGACAATAAATCATTGTCAACGACGCTCGCACAAACTTAGCGTCAAATTATTGCAAGCGTGCGTCTTTCGCGAGCGTGCATTTTTCTTTTCTTCACGCATCCTGTGCTCTGCTGATGCAACACATAACACAGCTGTGTGGACTTTATTTTGGGCCAATTACAAACACATTAGTTTTACATCCTTTGCAATAATTGTGAGAACCCTTGGACTCGGAGCGATGTCTTGGCTGGTATATTTAGCGTAACATAATTGGCTTTAGTCTACTTATGTAGATGCGTAGCGAAACTTACACAATAGGGTCTTAGGAACTAAATTCCATCATAATTTCATGACCCATTTTCCAAAAATTGAGTATCGCCCAGCAACCGAGTTGATATTTTAGATTCTGCTTGAATAATAACTGGAACAGCGAGGCTGATAAATTCTGTACTCCAAATCGTATTGTTTACTCCAAAAATTCATTGGATTCATACAAACTTTTACTCATGAGTAATTAAAAATGGTAAAAAAGTATGACAATCTTGTATGATATTTATTAACTAAATTTTTTTACAATGTGGACTTTACATTCTGTTCAGACAATAACTGGAACAGCGGTACAGAACAATTTTTTATGGCGAATGATATTTTATCCTCCAAAAAAATATATTTCTTGGTATTTATAAGTAAGGTTTTACTCATGAGCAAATAAAATTTATAATCGTGTATGACGTTTATTAACTGGAAATACATATGTTTTACAATGTGGACTTTAGATTCTGTTGAAGAATAACTACAACAGCGACACTGATAAATTTTATATTTTAAATTACACTTTGTACTCCGAAAAGCATATTTCTGCAAATTTATTATAAGTATACTTTTACTCAAGAGTAATTAAAAATTATAAAAAATATATTAATCATGTATGATATTTATTAAATGAGCATTAATGTTTGAGTTATAAGGAGGGAGTTTTGGTGATTTTTTGAAAAAAAAGGATGTGAAAAAGGATATTAATGGATTTTTTTTTGCAATGTGGAGTAATTTCGAGTTTCAAGGATGCCGGTCGTTGTACTAATTTTGTGAAAAAAAAGCCACGAAAGTCTGTTATGTTTATGTTATATTTATCGACGTAATTAAATTTGTTCTACTTAAGTTGGTATTTAGTATAGCTTACATAACCGTGAGGAGGGTGACATAGGTGTATTGTTGTACACACACAACTGTACGAATACCGAGCTTTCCAGTAAAGTCTCACACACGTTACGGTTCCACCTTCCAGACAATGTGTTTTGAGTCCCGCTATTGTTGAACAATAACGAACGCGCGTAGCAAGCTCGAATGTAAACTCCCGGTGATTTGCAGTGTCATTCAAGAAAATTCCATGCAACCAGTAATGTCGGTGAAGTCTCAGTGCTGAATTGGCATTCCCTGCAAGACATTCTATAAATATCGACTCTCAGGCCGTACAATCGCGTTGTCCAGTTATCGGAGTGGAAGTTTAAGAAAAACCGTTTTTGGTTTTCACCTAACAATAATCAATGGGGATCGACAGAAGGTTCACAAAATTTTTATCTGTCTTCGACAGCTGTTCCCGAGGTGATGACGGACAGCCAGAGCATATCCTACGATTGTCACGAAAAATCGGCGGCTGGGAGTTAACGCTTCGCTCGAAGATGGAGAATCAGAGTCACAGTCAGGCTCAACAAAATCACCAGTCGTTTTGGAAGAAGAACGCTCGAGCGGTTCCCGGCAGGCACGTACAGTACTTAATGCAACGAAAATTATTGAATTTATAATAATTTAATTGAATCTATAATAATTTAATTGAATTTATAATAATTTAATTAACTTTATAATCAGTAGTAGTGAAAGAGATTTATTGCCAGTGCTTAACAATTTTTGTACAAGTGTTTCCTTATAATAGTTTTATTCCTATGTTGATAATACACTTTGGCAAAGGGCCATCGTATTCCTATGTTGATAATACACTTTGGCAAAGGGCCATCGACCTGAGTCCTTCAGCCCCGTTTTTATAATCTTTTAATTGAATTTACAATAATTTAATTTAATTTTTAATTTTTTAAGAGTTTAATTTTTCTAATTTCTGTGATGTACTTTTGCAGGCCGAGCCCGAAGCAGGATACGCGCCATGGCAAGGGAGGTTCGGCGAACAGTTTGCCGATAAGTTTCGCCGGCACGGTAGGCAACGCCGGAAGCGGCGGGGCCGCATCGTTTCAGGACTTCCAGGAGAGCGTCGACGACGCCTGGGACTCCGGCGACGACGAGTTCTGGACGGTCTCGGACGTGAAGATCTCGAAGCGGGTGAGCCACTCCGCGGCTCTGAGCGTGATAAACAGCCACAGATCCGGCGGTAGCTGCGGCGACGCTCGAGCGAACGCCAAGGATGTACAGTCGCGCCAAGCAATTATTCCCGACGAGAAGCGTGCGGAGGCCCTCCAAAGATTGGCCGTCCAACCTCTGCACCTTCGCAACGCTCAATTGAGTACAACGACTCTGTCCCCGAGTAATCACAGTCAGCACAGCGGAGGCGAGGAGACCGAGGGAAAATTCGGTAACTCGCCCGGTCACAGACCGACGCACTTTCCCGGTAGGCCGCAGCCTCTCAAGCAGAGCTCGGCGTCGTCGAAGTTTTTCGTGCCATCCAAGGAACAAGGTGAGCCGAGCCCACTTCTGCCGCGATGACGAGTAACGATCGACGAATAATTTAAATAAAAATAATATTATAAGTAATATTTAATACATTTTCTTTTATAATTACTAATATTTAGTATTCGTTGTAAAAGAAAATTGATTAACAATGCTATACTTATTTTTTACAGTTATTATCTTATACTAAATTTTATACCTAAAGATAATTATATGGGGCATTGCACGTCAAGTCAAACAGTCCAAAACTCCGATCGTTTTAGATCAAGCGGAAAGTTCGAAGTTCGATCAAACCAAAGTCCTGCAGCTTGAATAAAATATTTGTTCGCTTTTTGCAGACGGTGAAAGTAAGGTTGACAAGTTCCAATCGTTATTGGACTCGCCGTTGCTCAATCTGGATGAATTGAGGCAACTGTCGTGGTCCGGCGTACCCGCCAAGCTACGATCCGTCACCTGGAGGCTGCTCTCCGTAAGTGATAATTGGACGAATAAAAAAAAACTTGAAGAATACTGGTAACCACGTGTCTTCTTTAACAGGAATACCTTCCGGCCAATCTGGAGCGCCGTCAGCAAGTACTCGAGCGCAAACGGCTTGACTATTGGAATCTCGTGAAACAGTACTACGACACGGAACGGGACGAAGGGTTCCAGGATACATATCGACAAATACACATTGATATTCCCCGGATGTCTCCGCTTATATCGCTCTTTCAACAGCACACCGTGCAGCTAATTTTCGAGAGAATACTGTATATCTGGGCTATTCGCCATCCCGCGTCCGGTTACGTTCAGGTAAAGATCTTCCAGCAATTGGCAAATTATTTTATTTTATTTTTATTTTTGTAGATGGGCAAGGGTCTTTTTACAGAAAACGTTACAATAACTAGTAAATCTATCTGGATGCTAACACTTCCCAGGATAGATTTAAACAAAAATCATATCCTGGCACTCATCGTTTTAACGCGGATACGAAATATTTTCTATTATTTGTATACAACTATTCAGCCCACAATCTCAACAATTACAAGAGATAGTGCGTGCAGACTTTTTTGAAAAAAATGTTAATGACCTTGTCGTTTAGGAATTTGAAACCATCGATAGTGTGAATGTCCTTTTAAGATATGCTTTCAAGAGTGTGGTGTGGACAATGGATAGCACAATAGCTTATTTTAGTGCGAGGTAGCCCGTTACATTAACACGTTTATAGTCGTGATCTGAGCAAAACAGCTCGAAAAACAGTTCGAGGCATTCCAAATATCTCCTCAATGTTTGCAAATTGGTTAGCCAATTATCGTAGCCGCTCCGATGACAAACGTTGCTTTCCGCTGTTGCAGGGTATGAACGATTTGGTGACGCCGTTCTTCCTGGTGTTTCTCCAAGAAGCCGTGCCAGCCTCGGCTTGGCAGGATCTCGAAAATTACGACGTCGCGTCGTTGCCTCAAGATCATCAGAGAATCATCGAAGCCGACAGCTTTTGGTGCCTGTCCAAGTTCCTCGACGGGATTCAGGACAACTACATCTTTGCTCAATTAGGCATTCAGCACAAAGTTAACCAATTGAAAGAACTCATCCAGAGGATCGACGGTAAAAAAAATAGTTTTTTTTCCGTAAAGCAAAAAATATGCAGAGTATCCGCGTATGATTTATTCACGGCTTCACGCTCTCAGCCCCGCTGCATCAGCATCTCCATCAGCACGGCGTCGATTACCTGCAGTTCTCGTTTCGTTGGATGAATAATTTATTGACGAGAGAAATTCCCCTTCACTGCACGATCCGACTATGGGACACGTACCTTGCCGAATCCGATCGCTTCGCCTCCTTTCAGCTATACGTTTGCGCAGCCTTTCTTCTCCGATGGAGACGTCATCTTCTGTTGCAACCCGACTTTCAAGTGAGTACACTCGACAGTAAAATGTCGAGGGTTTATGGGTAAACGGTCAAATCGATTCACACTCTTAAATGAAAAAAAAAAAAAAAAAAAAAAAAATGTATGAAAAAAAATAAAACGTCTCGCACCCTTAAAACAACAGTGTAACATCTATTATGGGGCACCATACAAATTGTTACACTGTTGTTCAAGGCGTGCGATATTAAGAAAAAAATTTAATTAAACAAATTTTTAATATTTATAAAATGAGAAAAATAAAAGATAATTTTCCTTTAAAGGGGCTAATGCTTATGCTACAAAACCTGCCAACCCAAAACTGGACCGACTCCGAAATCGGTGTGCTGGTTGCCGAGGCATACAAGCTGAAATTCACATTCGCCGATGCGCCGAATCATCTGCAGGCCCATGACACGAGGTGACCAATTATCACAGTCTTCGGTTGAGATTGTTATAGCGGCCAAAAAGAAGATGATACGACTTCGATGCGTCATCCGACTCGTATAATTTTCGGTGACCCTCCCCCACCCCCCCAGCCATTGTTTACGTTCGATAGATTTTTATTGTCCTCCACCCCACGTTCTCACCCGCGTTATATCGTTGATTCTTTGTAGGGCATCATTATTACCATATCGAAGTTTCAATTATATATTTTTTTTCGTCGATTTTAAACGAAGCCGTCGATGGCGTGTAAAACTATAAAAAAGTGCCGCGTTCAGGTTCGCGGTTCACGTAATAATCATGATAACGCGATCGATCCGGCCGTTCGAGTGTAATTTATAAACGTGAATCATTTGATACTTGCCGATTCGCGGTAGATTTATATAATACTATCAATTATATACAATGGAATATATGAGAGAAGAGAGTGAGAGAGAGAGAGAAAGATACAGAGAAAACAAAATAGAGAAGTTTTATATATAATTATAATCGTTGTCCTGTCGATGTAACGATTATAGGATTTCACTTGAGCTTATATAAATGCAAGTTCGCGATCTACATCCAATTCGTTCTCTATTTGCCTATTAATTTTTTTTCACCGCTGTTTTCACATATATATCTCAGTTTGGTCCCGAGATACGTATCGATAATCCAAACATTGAGCATTCTTTTAATATGAACATTTTTTTTTTTTTTCATTCAAATAAATATTTTTAAAATGTTTCGTAATTGATAACTCGGGGGGGCTTCGAGGGGTTCGCGTCTCGCAAAACGTTCTCAATCGTCCTCGGTGTCGATCTGACTGTAATGAACGTCCATCGACTGGAGTATCGACAGGGTGTCGTCCTCGTTAACCCTTCAAGTACGGCGGACTTTTTGCCGAGAGCAAACGACCATGTCTTTTAAGCACAAAAACGATACAAATTCTCGTAATAAATTTTCTTTTGCGTTATCAAAGAAACAACACTTCGAGGTACGTTTGTGAATTTTTACAGATTTTTTTTAGTACATCACCTTGTTATTCGAAACGTTCCAAGTTTGCTTATTGGCAAATTTTAGGCCCTCGTTGAACAAGAAACCCGTACGTGACGGGTTAAAGGTCTCCTGCGAAACAGGAATGCAAGGAATGCAAATTCGCGGTCTACACCCAAATCGTCCTGTATTTGCTTGTATTTGCCTATTCATTTTTTCTTCTCTTCTCCGTTGTTTCATATATATAAATATATATCAATCGGTGTGTCCATTGGTCCCGAGGTAGGTATCGATAATCCTAACAATTGAGCGTTCTTAAAGTACACGTGTTGTTTTTCTTCTTTTTTTCATTCAAATAAATATAAAAAATCATGTTTCGTAATTGGTGACTCGGTGGGGCTTCGAGGTGCTCGAGTCTCGCGAAACGTTCTCATTCGTCCTCGGTGTCGCTCTGACCATAGTCAACGTCCATGGGCTGGAGTATCGACATCGTGTCATCCTCGTTAAAGGTCTCCTGCGAAACAGAATGAAAAATGACTACGACTGACTATGTAAAAAATAAAATCGTGCGCTTTTCCGACCATCTCGCACAAGACGGGTATGTAACGATAAAAAAAACTATAATAATGAATTTTACCAAAGCTGCATGCGCCTGAGTGAACTTTGTCAAAGAATACGTCTGAGAATAAAATTGATTAATTTATTGCAGAAGGACTGAAGAGGAAACTACGAAGTCGTGGATTGTACGCTCGGCTTGAACGGCGGATTGGACAGCGTTTGGTAAACAATTTTGTCGAATCTGACAAGGCTCAGACCGGCGCTTAACAGCCTCGCAGCACATCGATAAATCTTGAAGGTGATATCGGAACAATAGTATGTTTCGTTACATACACTCACGTAATCCACCGAAACTGGCATCGGATAGACGCACGGCATGCACTCCATGTGCGTTATGCCGTCGTTGTCGGCGGTGCACTCGCAGTGCTGGCAGGGACTCGGCTGAGCGCTCAAGGCTACCCTCTTAGCGAATACGCTTGCGAATTTTTTAATCGCCATTGGATTCTCGAAACGCAACTTGTTCCCGCTGAATATCGTGCCGTTCGTCTCGAGGGAGAGCGGAGCGCAGTAGCCCAGCGCGCTCTTCGACAGCTTCACCTGCCGCCGAAGATCCACGTCGCCGACCAGGACTTTGGCGTCCTTGCGCGTGAAGGACCTGTGCGCGTCTAGGCCGTAGAACATCTTGTTGACTCGTTGCTTCTTGAAGTGGAAGTCACCGTCCATGAGAATGTGGAGAGTTATGTCGTGCTCCAGCAACACCTGGTGAAGGACCGAGTAATCGAGCTGCCGAAGAATTAAACAAAAACATAAAGTTACAAAACGAAAAAGCGTGAAAATCGAAATTCTTGATCATCGAATCTACTTTTGTGTATGAAGATTCTATGAACAATTATTTTCCGCGATTATTTGGCTCTCTCGTAGAAAAAGCTTTGATGACAAAAGAAAATAATCGTGTTTTGAAACGGAAACTCGGGTCAGAAAAAAAATACTGATTCTTCGTCAAATACAAAAAATTCGAAATCTCGTAACATTTAAACGGTTCCATCGATCCTTGCCAAATTAAATAGGGATCATTGGTCGATAATTGTTTGCATGTATACAACTTTTTGTCTCGATAGCTCAAAAATTGTAAGATTTTTTTCAGCAAAGTTCAAAAACGCGTGAAACTTTAATGACTCAAAGCATTTTGCTAAAAATGTAACCATCCGGACATTTTTTTCTAAATATAATTTCCCAACGTTTCGGAACATTCTGAACGCGTTTTCACTAAAAATCTGATTTTTTTCTCACAAAAACAAATTTTTTTCTATCAGCAAACAAAACGAAGACTATCGCACAGAGCCTAAAAAAAAGGAAGAGATATTTCACCGTTTGATTCTGTGGCTCGCAGTGCGAGCATGGCATCAGTACGAAGGTCTTCGAGACACCAGCTCGGAAGACCAGTTGGGAAGCGAACCCGATCGCAGCGAAGACATCCTGATTGCCGTTGCCCAACGGAATGTTCGAGAAGTAATCGACGAAGCGTGAAACGTCGTCGGTGAATATTCGACTCTCGAGGATCAAATTCCTCGGACTGTCGTAGACGCCATCGCCGCCGAAGGTCACCAGGGACCATCGATTTTTGGTGAGCGACTGGTCGTTCAGTTCCTTGTCGAGTTGAGCTACGACCTGATCGATGCTGCGATTTTCCCGGATGTTTCTGTTGCACTCTTTGGCCTCGACGATGAAGACGACGTCGGTGGTGCGAGGAACTTTCTCGCCGTCGAGTTTGCGAAATTCGCCCTCGGGCACCGAAGAGCCATCGACCATCGAGCAGGACGTGCAGTTGTCCGGTATGCGAAGATAAGTGTCGTAGAAGCTGCAGCTCTGCATGTAAGCCATCGCGACCGTGCAGGCCTCGGCCTCGTTCTTGGTGTGTTCGCACGCCGCGGCGTAACGACCGGGATTCACGACATTGAAGCAGCCGTTGAATTCCGACATTTTATTGACGAAGAGCCAGTCGCAGAATTCGATCGGTCCTCTTCTCGACGTGACGGCGAGATTCTCGTCGGTCGAGCACTCGCTTCTGGCGAGCGACCAGCTTTGAGCGAATTTGCCGATATCCGTTACGACCGTTCCGCCGGAAGTGAGAGTGTCGTCCACCGGCTCGTTGTTCATCGTTCCCAGGAGACCCGCCGTTTTGCCGAAATAGTAACCCGATAACTCGAGGATGCAGAGGTCGTACTTCAAATTGCAGCGGAGCTTGAACTGCTCGTGCTTCGTCTCGACCGTCACGGTGCTGTCCTCCTGGTAAACGAAGGCCGTTCCGTTCTCCAGTTCCACCGGAAGTTGAAGTATGGCGCCCGAGTCCACGAGTTTCACGGTCTGTGAGAGACAATTTTTTAAATTTTAATTAAAAATATAATTACAATTATACACTGTAAAAATAAATTGTAAATTTAATGTACTGGAAATTGAAATTTGCTTATATTACTTACATTAATTGAACATTAATGTTTATTGTAAAATAAAAATACGAGATATTAAAATTAGAAATCGTTTGCCTGGAATTTACAAAAATTTCCATTAAAAATACAAATTTTACTGTAAAATTGCAACACCCATGTGTTTGAAATTTCAGAAACAGTTTATGTAAAAAAGCTTCCAATACCGTTCATTAATTTTCAAACAAATTTTTTTTACAGTGTAATTACAATTATAATTACAATTATAATTACAATTATAATTACAATTATAAGTACAATTATAATTACAATTATAATTACAATTATAATTACAATTATAATTACAATTATAATTACAATTATAATTACAATTATAATTACAATTATAATTACTTACAATTATAATTACAATTATAATTACAATTATAATTAGCGTTTTGGATGATAAATAAGGGAGGATTGTGGAAAATGGGACGCTGAGAAATAAAGGTCGGTCGGACATGTCGAAGCTGTAAATTGACCTAAGTGAAGACGAATATATACTCACGTCTTTGAATACATCCAATTCTATGGTTTTGCGTCCGATCAGTACTATTATTCGATGCGTTACCCTGTCGCTGCTTGGCTCTCTGTCGTACTCTATCAGTACCGCGAAATGATTTCTCACAAAGTCACTCGCCAGAAGATAAGTACAAGATCCGGAAAAGTCGATGTGACGACCGTCGAAAGTTATGAAATGCTGAGATCCGACGATCATCGCTTGAGCTGAAACAGCGAAATTTTATGTAGATTTTTGCAAAGTTGTGTGATTGTCTATTCGAATTTTCATGTAGATTTTTGCAAAGTTGTGTGATTGTCTATTCGAATTTTCATGTAGATTTTTGCAAAGTTGTGTGATTGTCTATTCGAATTTTCAAGAATCCAAGGGTATCCGTGGTTAATAAAAAACATTTTTTTTACACCGATTATCAGATATAATCGGTTTTTAGAGGGCTGAGTACCTTTGAACGGTGGCAGCCAGTTGGACGGTTCCGTGTAGGGTTTGTACTGATAGTAAAGCGTCCAGAAGGTAGTATTGGAAGTAGTGAAGTACGTCTTCATGTCGGCGATCGCCCGATACTCCGGTATCTCTTGAAACTCCGGAGTCTGATTGAAGGCATGCCAGGACATCGGTAATTTTTGCTCGAGGCACATGAGGCCCTCGTTGGGATCGAAGATGAATTTAGTCTTGGCCTCTCTGTACCTGCTCTCCGCTTGCAGAGCCGTCTGACTGATGTCGATCAGCTTCGAGTGTATCATCCTGACGGCATCCTCGATCTTGGCTCGAACACCGAAATATTCATAGAAATATTTCGCCCTCTCGTACACCTGATTGATCTTCTGCAGGGCGAAATTGACCGACGGCAATTTAGTGAGTTCCATCAGCTCCGAGACGATCTCGTCGAAGAGTTCCTTGAGCTCCTTTCCGAACGGCACGATGTTGAAGTAACGCTCGTGTATAAACTTTATAACGATAGCCGAATATTTTTGTATATTCGTGACGATGTCGTTGCCCTGAATGTCCTTGTAGATTCTGTCGACGTCCTGGGTGAGATTGTTGAGACGATCGAAGTAGGGCGAGCCGATTATCTCCTTTTTTCGAGCGTAGAGAAAATCCAAGGCCTCGTTGCTCACTTTCCATATCACAGCCTCGATGTAGTGTATCACCCTTATGAATATCGGCTCGATCATTCTCAGTATCTCGTACCACTGACGCGAGACTGCGCCCGAAAATTTGTCCCACAAATGCTGTATGTACTTGATGAACGACACGTGAAGATCCTTGACGAACATGTCGTACTTCTCGATCATCTTTTCGACGATACTCGCTATCTGGGTTATCGATTCGCCCTTTATAACGGCAGTGACTATTTCCGTGATTTTCTTGTAGCCCTGCTTTACCGTCTCGATTATCCAGAGAAGGGAGTCCCTCAGGGCCTCGCCGGAGTCGCCCATTATCTCCCATATCTCGTTTATTATGTTCGGCAGAGTCTCGATGTGACTCCTCAGCGAGAGCTCGTCTATTATGTACATGCCGATCGCCACTATGTCCTTTATGTAAAAATCGTTCGCGTTGTATGAACCGTTCAGGTAAACCTTCAGGTCGTCGAAGTCCTGCTCGAGTTCCTTCAAGTTACTGAAAAAAAAGAAAATGTAAAAAATTACTCGCGATTAAAAATATATCACATACCTTCATGCACCACATTTGGAGCAGATTATTTATTATAATAATATTTAAAACAAAAAAAAATACACACTCCCAGTCCTCCAGGAAGGGTTCGATATCCTCCTGAGCGTCATCCCAAATGTCTGTTATAGCGCCAATGGTCTCGCTCTTGATGTATTGCTTCCAGTAATCCACATCGTTTCCCATTTCATCGTACGCGTTCGATACGGTCGTCGTGATTATATTCTGCAAATAACACATTGATATAGTCAATTTTTTTTTTTTACAAAGTTAGGTCAGGTCGGAAGGGCAGGAGGTTTCGGAACGTCTTAACGTAAAAGAATATCGTATACTAACGCTAATATCCTCTCGAAGCTCGGGCCTCCACTTGAGCTTGGAAGTGACGAGTCTGGAGTGATTGAGTTTCAGGTAGAACGAAATATCGGACACTACGAGATCCTGGTCGTACGTTCGCCAGACATCGAAGATAGCATTACGAACGTCCGGAATGTTTCCATACATTCGAAGACTCTCCACTGCATCTGAAACAATCCACAAAAAATAAGATTAATAAGCTCTTCGAAACTATAATATCTTGCCTTATTATCATAAAAAAAATGTATGTGTTCCATCTCTAGGGAGTCTTTCCTTTTACAACCCTTCCAGATTGCGTCAACTGCCGACTCGCCCCCTGTGTCGCATCCGCACAAGAGCACAGGGAAACTTCGTAAAACCTGGTCATAAGGTAAACGGCCCAGTTTCTGCCACTGTCCCAGTTACCGCCATTAATCGCAATTTCTACTAATAATAAATACAGTATACGTTAAATACAAACGAAATTGACGGCATGTTGAAGAGCGGTTTACTCTCGATTAATGCCGCGATAGGTATATTTTTAATAAAATATTCCCTTTAACAATTGAAGGTGGCGGAAACTTGGCCGTTTACCTTACTCAGACGGCTCTACAAGCTCATCGTCAATCTCCGAGAAAATTGCTTCCCGCTCCACTATATTTTATTATAATGTTAATGTCCAAGATTCGACGACCTACCAGGTGTATAGTTGACCATCATCCAAGTGAGTTTCTCCGGGACGTTGATGAAAAAGTGCCCGGTCGCATTGAGCTCGGGAGTGTTGACGATGGTGCCATTAATGACGTAATCCGGATCCGCCGGGAAATAACGAACATCAAGGTGCTTCACGAGTTCGTTGCTCTCCCGATGGAAAGTTATCTGGTAATCGTTGGCGTCGATACGACCGTGCAGTTGACCGGTCTCTTGGGGCAGATAGCTTCTCCTATAGCGCCCTCGATGATGAGTTTCCATCAGCACAGTCCCATGCTTGTGGAACGTGCCATTCACCTTGAGATCCAACTGCGTCCTGGGATGTTTTCCGGTAATCGCGTAGCTGTACCTCATAATCTCGGGTGTTTCGCTCTCGTCCCTCAGGACGCCGGACAGTTCAAGCAGCTTGTCGGTGTTCGTCGAATAATCGACGACGAGGATGGTGTTGAGCAAATCCCTGGAATCCTCCTTGAGGAGTTTACCAGTAAAAGTGACGTCTTTCGCGAAGTTCGGGTGTCTGAAGCTCAGAACAGCTTCCTGAAGATCCGGCGTCGAGGCATCGTCGGTAGAATTTTTCCACCTGAAAGCCGTGCCGAGAGTCCTCGGCCTGTAGGTCTCCTCGTCCCAGGTCAGCTTCGCCTCGGAGTCGAGGTCGAGCTTCGTGATCTTGTAGGAACCGTCGAGGGTGAAGTTTCTTCTGGGACAAGCGAGGTTGAGGACGACGAACTGATTGTCGGCCTCGTCGGTCGTCTTGTTGAGGATGTTGACGTGGTAGGAAGCCCAGGCGTCTTCGGCGAGGCTCAGCCAGGTGTTCTGGTCGAACTCGCCGGACAGAATCTGGTAGTCGGTCTTCAGCTGTATCGTTCTGTTGACGTGCATGCCCTTGAGGTAGATCTCCTGGCCGACGTGGGTCGTTCGCACTCTCGACTCGCCGGCGATGTTGAACGCCGAGCTGTTGTCGAGACGGTAGACGTTCACTTGCCTGAACTCCACGGTCGGGTAATTCGTTCCGGCGTTTCCGGCGCTGTACTCGTACTGGTTGACGTACATTATGCCGATAGGCTGATAAGTGTTCTCCACGGTTATCTGAATCCTGTCTTTCTCGAAACCGGCCCGAGACTCGCCTTTGGAGTTGTAATTGACGTTCAGGATTTTTTTCTTGTTGTACTCGAGGACGGCGTAGCCGTTCGTCACCAGCGGCCTCTTCTTGTAGCCGTAAGTCATGTGACCGACGTGACGAGTGCTCAGAGGAACCTCCAGCTGCAAGAGCCCCTCGAGGCTCGAATCGAGACGCTGGCTGTGGTAATTGTAGTCCGAGTTCAGCAGGGCGGTGCTGTTCGGCCAGAAAACCTCGACGAATCTCCTGTTGCGCTTTCTGCATTAATAAAAGAAAAAAGTGTGTAAGATTATGTACGAATCATAGGCTGTACAGTAGACGTCCGTATAAGTTGAATGCTCTGGAATCAAGCCAATTAGGCACGACCGGATAAGTTGGATTCTTGTACAAAAACTTGGAGCAAGAACGATTTGATAGGCGGGTAAAAAAAAATGGATTTCGAAAAAGTTATTTCGTTATTTCCCAGAAAAAAGCCGGTCGAACTTACCCGATCGTGCTTTGTAAACTTTATAAAACTTATCGGGCAAAAAATTATTTTAATGTTCGATAATATTTAATAATCGGTAAGGAACAACTTACAATGTCGTGAGTACGACAAAGTTGCAGCCGGCGTAAGAGAAGTTTGGTATTGGAGTGGTGGCGTTCACGGTGCCGTTTACGTTGCTCAGACTCGCGAAAGATATCGCAGCCGTGCCGATTTTTGTCTTCCCTGGGTAGTAGAGGTCGGCGTTCAACAGACTGTGGGTCTCCGGGGTGCCGTCGTAATTGAATTCGAATACCGTAGTCTCCTCGCTCTGGAACTTCGGTGTATAGAGCGAGTATTTTAAATCCACGGTTTTACTGTCGTAGGTCATGTTCAGCATGTTGTTCAGCGTCTGGCTCGGCAAGTTGCCCCACGTCAGACGCATGTGACTGTCGAGATCTTTGGCTGCCATGCGAATCTGTTAAATAAAATAATAATAATCATGATATTATTGTTATTAATAATAATTATATAAAATAATAACAATAATACTGATATTATTGTTATTATTATTAAACTAAAATTATTGTTATATATTAAATTAATATGGTATAATAATAACAACAACTGCCAGGGAAGATAGTAGGGGAAACCGGGGCAAGATGGGCTAGTGAAAGATTGGGCCGCCCCGGGGCGTAATGGGTCACCCGAAAATGATTTAAAAACATATGAAAACCTGGAAGGAAAAAACCTTTCGTGGACAATGACAGAAGCAGAGAAAATGCAAAATAGGGAAGTGGGTCAAAATGGGGTATTAAAAAAAAATGTTAAATTTACGGGTAGCCCATTTCGCCCCAGAAAATTTTCTTTTTGAGACGGGTTATAAAACCTATAAAAATATCATTGTTGGGTGACAACTTCCGACGGCGTTGTAGCCGCGATATTTGTTTAGGGGGCCCATCTTGCCCCGGTCTCCCCTAATAGAAAGAACATATTTTACCGATCCATCTGAAGCATAGTTGGACCTCGCCTTTATGGCATTGTAACCAATGACATAACGAGCGTCCTGCACGCCGTGATTGGCGTGATAGCTTAGAAGCAATCGATGATCGTCGTTGTCAGGAGGCGGAAGTCTCACGCTGATGACAGCGTCTACGTTTTCCTGATTCTTATAGCCAACCGTAGTGTTAGCTGCGAACCTCCATCGATCCCGATCGACGTTGAGGTCGAATCCAACGTCAAAGTTCTTGAAGGCCTTCCTGGGATTTTTCAAGAAAACCCGAGCATCGACGCTCTTGTCGTTGATGCCGCTGGCCACCCTGACGAACATATCCGTCAGATACGCGAGTCTCCAGGACAGCAATCCGTGGCTCGTGTCCTCGTTCAGTTTATGAATCACCGTAACGTAACCGCTTATGTTCGACAGCAGCAAATTACCATCGAGACTGAAATTCTCGATTTCTTCCCAAGGTGTCTTGGCCTTAACGTAGATCGTCGTGTTGCCGTTGACCTGCACGTTCATAAAAGTGCTCAGCTCGTATTTTTCCATTTCCGCTCCACCGACCGATTTCCGCTTCTCCACCCTGACGTTCGTGTCCCAGTTCAGAGAATTCACGTAGTTAAGGCCCAGCGTGCCGTTGACGTTGTCGTTAAGAACGCTCAGATCCAGTCCGTATTTTTCTCGCTTTATTCGCAGGACGACGTGACCGCTCTTGGAATTCTGGTCGCGCGGAGTTACGTCGATCTCGATTATCGAGACTTTGTCCTGCAGAAGAGTCAGCGAACCGAGGACTCGGTGGATCTCCGAGGTCTTCAGATTCTTCATATCACCGTCGATTTTGTAGAGACCTTCGGAGGCTTTCTGGACGTCGCCCTGGAAGTGCATGTGCTCGTGAGAGGCGATCGGAGTGTGAAGGTCCAGGTCGACCGCGCCCTTCGCGTAAGCACCGACGAGCCGGTACTCCTGCTCCGGCGAGTGCTTGAAGACGAGGCTCAGCTCGGCCGAGTCGTTCGCTGGTACGGAGTTCACGTAGAGGACGTCGGCCTCGATGCTTCGCAGAGGGACGATCCAGGTTTCCAGAGCCATCGAGGCTTTGACGTAATTTTCTTCCTCCACGAGCCAGGAAGCTCGAAACTCGACCGATCTGGCCTCGGGCTCGGCGAAATGGATCGAGAATTCGAGACGTTTATCCCGGGCGGTGAAATCCTTCTTTCCCGTTATCTTCGTTCGGGGGATGTAGAGGGCTGGACTGTCGACGTCGGCGGAGAGCGAGGCGTCCAGGAAACCCGGACGGAGCTCGACCGAACCGGCCAGGTCGGCTCGACTGTCCGCCGTCGTTATGGAGACTCGCGTCCTGTAGACGTTCTCGTCCACCACGTAGACCGTCCTGGTGTCGACGTACTTCAAAAATTGCAACGGGGTTTTGACTCGCAGTTTCACCGTGTGAGTCTGAGAATCGTCCTCGTCGCCCTCGACGTAAGAGTAATTCGCGATTATTCCGGTCTCGATCCAGCGAGTTCCGTTCAGGACGTTCAGATCTGACTCCATGACGAACATCGAGTTCTCCATGTCGATCTTGAATACGTACGTTGAACTTATCTCTCTGGCCCACAGGAAGGGACTCTGGACGCTGAGCTCGTTCTTCATGTTGAAGAAGTCTTTCATCGTGAAACGATCGTCGACGGCGATTTGTCCTTGAGGCAGAGTCAGGAAACCGAGGATCTTGTAGACGGAACGCTCCTTGTCGATGTCCAGACTGCCGACTATCGGGGCGATTATCGCCGCGTTTATCTGAAAGAATTTTGGAGCTTTAATCGCAAGAAACCATTTTTTTTTCTTATCTTCCGGCGAGATTTTCGCATAAAATATTTAAGGAGGGAGTCTCGCTGCGCGCTGACTTCGCATAAGTTCGGCAACAATAAGAGAAAATTGCAAGTAGTTCTTGATGGTGTAAAAATCTGAAAAAATCATGTATACTAAAGGTACTGAGAAGATTAATTTTGCATAGTAATTATTGCAAAATGTTATTAACAAATTCATCAAAAAATTAGTTGGTTAACAAATTACCCGGCAACAAAACTTTTTTTTTATGAAAATTATTAGTTTATTTTTCTGAATACGTGTGAATTTTTTCAGATTTTTAAGTAATCGATGATTTTTGTTCTATAAAAAAAAAATCAACGATTACTTAAAACATTTTGCAATTATTATTATGCAAAATTAATGTTCTCAGTACCTTTAGTATACGTGATTTTTTTCATATTTTTACACCATCAAGAAGTGCTTGCAATTTTTTCTTATTGTTGTCGAACTTATGCGAAGTCAGCGCGCAGCGAGACTCCCTCCTTAAGGGCGTGTTAAATGTTCAAATATCAAGGGAAAAATTTATCTTGATAAGTTTTTCCCTTGATATTTGACGTAGATACAGTATTTATCTCAAAGAATATTTTAGCTTAATCGCCAAAAACAATTTTGTTTTCTTCTCGTCCGTCCAGAATGTCGTTTAAAATTTTAAGGGCAAGTTAAATGATTGAATATCAAGGAAAAACTTATCAACGATAGAATCGCTTCGGCTACTGTATCTACCCCATAGCGATATCTACCTCAAGGTCCCCTTTCCAGTAAAAGTTGTTTTCATCATCCTCTTCCTCATCCTCCTCATTATCCTCATCGCCATCCTTTGGTTCCTCGACCCTAACCGGACTCTTGATGTCAATAACAGGAGGCGGTGTCTTCGGACCACCATGAGCCTGAATGCCGATCTTCGTCTCGACGATCCTGAACGAAAACTCCGTATCGAAGTCGAGTCTGGCGTCCGGCTCGGTGCGAAGCACGACGAGCTTTACGACGACGCCACTTTCATGAAGACCGTGAATCGGAGTGAAAAGTACGTAACTATAGTGGAAGTCGGTCAGATTATTGTAGTGCCAGACGCCCTGAAAACCCGCCGTGATGTTGTTGTACGCGACCCTAAAATCAGCTTCCTTCTTGTTCAGCTTCGCGACCAGAAGCGATCTCTGAAGAAGGTCTATCGGAGTCGCCAGCTGCAGTTTGACGTTGAAGTCGTACGAGGCACCCGTGAAGAGCTGGAAGAGCACTTCGAATCCCATCGGACCCGACGGACTGACAACCTCGGCGACGACGTGATGATTCCGCTCCGAAAGACCGAATCTTCCTCGAAGGAAGGCGTAACGCTCCAGCGGCGTCGTCACGTTGAATTCCACCATCGACTCCTTGATCCTCGCGAGATCGCCTCTCAGCACTCCCGTGTACTTTCTCTTGTTCAGGTCGACGTTCGAAGCTCCGTAGAACCTCCAGTTCGGCATCAGCCGCAGGTGGCACTTCATCTCGCCCTTGCGATAATTAATCATCGGCGATACGAGCTGGACGTTTCCCGATATGATTATGGTGTCCTCGTCATCGTCGCGGTCGACTACCCACAGGCTCTTCAGGTCGATGACCTTGTCGGGATCGTAGTTTATCAACAGACGCGAGTCGACGCTCGTCTGTGGCACCTGCTTGTGCGTGAGATTCGCAGTCAACCAACCGATGGAGTGAACGGTACTCCTGAGACCGAAGTTCGCACCGCACTCTACGACCTCGTTGGTGCTCTTCGTGTCGCCGAAGAAGTCGACGATCACTCGCTGATCGTCCTGCCAGTAAGCGCTGCAGCTCGCTCCGAGCTCGCTGTCCGTCTGTCGATACCTGTTGTAGGATTAGGAAAGAAGAACTTGTTAGTTCATAGAGAACAGAGAAGCGATGTTGGGGAATTTTTGTAATGGTCACACGGAAGGGAGCGGATTTTCACTTCGTGTGATTTGTGCAAACTTCACGATCGACGAAAATCGCTCACTTCCCTCCCCCCTATCGGGAGGGGCGACTGCGAATTGACCACAAAAACGACCGGTTAAAATGGGCGAAAAATAACCGCTATTAACCGCTAATTTACCACATTTGGTATTGGTTTGTCATGAACTGTTGTCGAGAAGTATACCGTATTTTAAGCGTTCGAGGAGCGTTCTGGTGTGGTTGTAGTACTTATTACAACAGCAAAATAACAGGAAATACAACCGTTCGCGGAGCTTTCCGGTTGTTGTACTCATTACAACCGCTACATAGTGAATACAACCACCGGAATGCTCCTCGAGCGGTTTAATGACTGGTTTTTTTGCGGTTGTAATAAGTAAAACAACTATCAGAACGCTCCTGTTACCGGTACTTTTGCGATTGCAACAAGTAAAACAACTGTACCAGAACGTCCCTTATACGGATTTATCCACTGGAAGTTTACAGTGACAATAAGGAAAACACACACTCTAAAATGTTTCTCGAACGCTTATAATAGCTGTAGTTTTGTTGTCGCAATGTGCAAAACCACTTCAATCCCTCAGAGACGCCGTAAAAAATAACGCGTACGTCGCCACTTGCCAGCACGGCATTCGATCGATTTGCGGTTTTTAGCAGTTATTTTTTGGACGTTTTCGTCCGGTTTTTTAATCGGTTGAATTACCGCAAAATCGCAGTCGCCCGTCCCGACAGGGCCACACTATTTTAATAGTCTATTTCCCCCAATGTAACAAATACGGTCGATCGGACTTCGAAGATTCAACGACAAAGTCACCTTGCGTTGAGCGAAGTCTTCTTCCAATTATCGAACGGCGTGAGGAGTTGCGACTCGAATTTGAGGGCGTTCGGCCAGGAGCCCATTCCGTAATCGGTGTCGATGGTCAGGCGGATGGTCCTCTCGGGTGCCCAGTCGAGTCTCGCGTCCATCAGATAATTGTTTCTCTCCTGGCGAGCGAACAGGTACGACCCGGTGACGAGTCTGTTCGGATAGCTTATCATTACGTTGCCGCTGTAATTCTGCGAGAAAGACAACTCGTTCGTGTATTTGTTGAGCTGAACGAGCGTGACGAATTTCAGTGCCGGATCTCTGTTGGCGTCCCACTTTATCTCCACTCCGAACTCCTTGGTTTCCGGCAGATTTATCCCGGTCGCTATGAGATGCACGTCTCGCCAACGATCGAGATGCAGCTCCATCCTGACCTCGCGCTCCATGTCGACGTTCGTCGTTATCGTGTAGACGTTGTTCTTGTAACGACCCTCGGCGTAGCTGATCAATTTCGTCGGGGATATCGTCGAGTGCTCGACGACCAGGGCGTATTTCTCGAGATCGAGATACTCGAGGTAAAGAGATATCTTCAGATCAACGACGTCGCTGTAGAGTTTGCAATTTACCAGAATGTCCTTTCGGAAACTCGGTGATTTCAGCAACAGCTTGAGACTGTGGCTGACTATAGCGGTCGACGATCTGTCCACGTAGGTGCCTCGTATCGTCACGTTGTGACCGCTGAACCACGTGCCCGACAAGTCGATGTCGTACTCCCGCCTTGCTCTCTCCGTTATACGAGCGTCGATCAGCATCGAATTGAAATTCGGAATCGTCAGGTTCGCGTGACCCTCGATGGAGAACATGTTTCCTCGGGGAGTTACCATGTTCACAGCCAAGCTGATTTCCTTGCCTGCGAGTTGAGAGAATGAAGATTAATCCATCCAGTAAAATAGGTACGATTCTTGTTCACAAATATCCACAATTCTACTCTTGTAAATTTTGTACAAAAAAATATTGTCCATTTTTCAAAATTGGATCTGGTAATTTTACAAATATTTTTTGTAAAATTGATGGGAAAAGAATTGTGGAGATTTCTGGACAAAAAAGTTTGCTAAATGGACGAATCTTGTTTACTGTGCAAGTGATTAAGGAGGCCGATTTAGCGAGATTAGAAAAAATGTAGTTTAAAGAAATTATTTTCAATTTAGTTCAAGAAACTTCTTTTTCGTTGAATTCGTTGTTCGAATCGTACCTGGTGCGTAGCGAATCAAGAGATTCGTTTTCGAGCCAGTTCCACCCGTGAAATGTTGCACGCCAACTTTGATATCCAAATTCTGTATGGGCTTTGTGATGGCTATGAAAGCATTTATCTTGGCCTCCTCGCTCTGAAAATAAGCTCGGGAGTTCGTGACGACGAGTTGGGCTGTTAGTTTGTGCCGATCGTCTTTGAGATGAGGTTTCGTGTTGATCTCGGCGTGAATTTCTATGTGGCCGAGCGCCTGCTGATACCAGGTCGAGATTACGACGTTTAGCTGAGGATATGCGGTAGAGTGAAGCTTCATGTTGGCTTCCTTGTGGGTCAGAGTCTTCGACGAACGATTTATTAGGGCAATCTCGACCTGAAGAGTTTCCTTCTTCGAGGACTGTTTCAGCTGGTAGTCCAACTTGATGTTTCCCTCGAGGCTCATCGTTCGCTTTATAATATATCCGAGTACCCGGCTCTTGACTTTCTTCGTTACGAAATCCAGATCTATGTCGCACTGGGAAATGTTGTGCTTCTCCGCGTTCCTTATCGTTCCTGGAAGAGAAGCAAAGAAAAATTTAAACAGTAAAAAAAAAAGAAGAAAAATTTAGAACTTGACAATAATTTGTTGTATTGAAATTGGAACACAATTGTCTTTTACATTGTGTTTTAGTGAGCTATATCGATTGAAGTTCTAATTATTTTTTTCCGTTTAAGTGTAAGAACAATTTCCATTAATTTAATTCCAATTAGCTGATTCCGATTCCTCCTTTCTTATTCATGACGGAAATCGTCAGTTCTTTTCCTCATCATCCCCGTATAATCTTCCAATGCAATATTATTTATACCGACAACGCGATGTACAAAACTATATGTACGATTTCGAAACTCTTCGAAGTGCCATTATAAATTATAACACGATTCTTGTTCTTAATTTTTCATAAAAAACTAAGGAAACAAACATTTTTTGATAACCGAGCAACGGAGTGGCTTACCGGATAGTTCCGCGATCCTTTCACCATTGATTCCAAGATACAATTTCGGTATGTAAGTATATCCGTAGTTTCCTCGCTTTCGAGTGTATCCGATGCTGGCGTCGAGGTGTTTCGTTCCGTTGATATCCAGGCCCAGATCTATCATAGCTTCGTCGTCGGTTCGCTTGTAGGTACCTAGAACAGATAACACGATAGATGCTACATGAACGCATCTCATTGCGTTCGTTCAACCGGTGTTCGACTGACCTTTGGCGACCAGAGAATTGCCCGCCGATCGCAGCAACACCGACACATTGTGATTCTTGATGTCGAAGGTCACGGTCGCGCTGAGTTCTCGGTTCATCTGCGAGCCGGGTGTGTCGAATGCCAACTTCACGATGCTCTCCTCCTGTAAAAAAAAATGTACTACATTCACAAGAACGGTCGTTTTACCGAGGACAAATATGACCCTAAAGACTAAACTATCAAGTTAAACTTCATCTAAAAATAAGCGATCTAAAAATTTCAATTTTCAACTATTATGAGCGGAAGCAATATGAAATTTTCTATTTTCAACTTTTATGAGGAAGCAATATGAAAATTTCAATTTTAACTGTTATAAGAAAGTAACATGAAAATTTCATTTTTCAACTTTTATGAGGAATCGATATGGCAATATAAATTTCCAACTTCTTTTTCTTCCTAAATCAGCGCACCGCTAGAGACTTAACAAAGATAAAATTGATATGCCGATATCTTCTGGATCACATACGAATCGGAACCAAAACGAGCCAATTTTTCTTACAGGCGTAACGTCCCACTTGTACTCCAGAAGATAACTCTTCGCCGTGGGATCGGCCTTGATGACCGAGACCTTGAACAGCGTCGGTCCGTTGAGAATGAAGTACGAAGCGTTCGATAGTTTGGTGACATTGGGAAACTGATATTCAGCGCAGACTTTTAGCCCAACGAGTTTCTCCAGAGACGGCCAGCTGCAGGTCGTATTGCTGATAATGCTTTCCGGAACGGCCAGGTTCTTGTTCGATTTCTCATCAGCCAGAATCTTCCCGACCAGTTGCTCCTTGGTCGCGGCGCCGTTGGTGCTGACGAGAAGAACAGCCGTGCGAATCGAGATCACCTCCATGGTCCTGTTGGGCAGATCCAGGCTCAGCCTCACGAGACGAGCTCCCTTGATCTTCAGATGCAGCTGCACCGCGCCGAAGGAGTAAACGTTGCTCCGCAGTTTGAGGCCGGCGCTCTTGTAGTACGCGTCGACGATCATTCTTCCGGTGACGTCGATGCTGAAGCTCGGCGTGATGTTGCCGATCACCTCCATCTCGGTCTTACTGGCGAGTTTCTCGCTGTTCAACAGCCCGGAGAGCTTGAAGTTGTAAGCGGCGGAGCCAGCGAGATCGAGACGGACCGGCAGACCGGAAGTGGTCGGCACGACGTAGCTCGAGTCCAGGAACATGACGGTGTTCTCGTAGTGAAACTCTCTGCCGGAGAGAATTTGCTTGACCTTCGTCCAGGGATTGAGGGACGCGAGGCTGCTTCTTATCTCCGCGTCTCCGTTGAGCGTCTTGAATCTGAGCTCGTTGCCGAAAATCTTGTAGCTCATGCTGATGCGAGGGTCGTCGAAGTTGTTGTCGATCACGTTCGGCAGACGCTTGACTCTCCTCCAGTGATCCTCGTCGGTCTCCTGAGCCGAGCGGAAGGTTCGAAGAAATTTGCTGAAGTGACCGCTGACCTTCTCGTTGCTCAGCGGGCCGTCCGGACCGAATATATTCTCGACGTAGTACTCCATTCCCTCCATTCTCATCGATATCTCGAAGACGTTCACCGACTCGCCGAACAGATCCACCGTCATGTTGAAAGTCGCAGAGCGCGGAACGTACGACTTCGATGAGAATATCAGATTGCTCTGATAGTTCGCGCCGAAGTTCCATTCCTCGGAGAAGAAGGATTTGTCGTAGTTGCGGGAATACTTTCTTAGGTCGCTGTTGAATTTGTTGCCGATGTCGCGGTCGGTCAGGAGACTCTGAATCTCGACGCGAGTCGGGGACGAGGAGGCCAGCAGATTTGTCAGGTGACTCCAGACGAAGGAACCGACTGAAATAAAATAAAATAATTAAAATCAAAATATTATACATATTTTGGAAAGTTGTTGATTTGTCCCAACTTTCAAATCCCTGATTATTCTGAAAATACGTCACTTCCGGTCGAAAAATAGAATGTTCAACCCGGAAGTGACGTATTTCCGGTATGTCGTCACTTCCGGTTCAAAAATGAGATTTTCAAGCCGGAAGTGACGTACTCCGAAAATCTAAATATTAAATTTCTAAATTCAATAGCGAGTGCGTAAAGCGCCCGAGCCACAAATCGGGTATATACAACTTGTTTGTACACTGAAAAAAGCTTACATAGTAAATAGTTCCAAGGAGGGACGTCTATATTTTACAGTTACGACAATGACCAAAAATTATAGTTGTAACTATGGTTATAGTTAAATCAATTGAATATATCCTATTACAGACTATCTATATAGACGTCTCCTCTGGGAACTATTCGTTATAGTAGGAAATACCATCCTTTTTTCTCAGTGTATCTTGTGGCAATCACCTTGGTTGACTTCCTCGTTTTTAAGCGTGTGCTTTATCATCTTCACGACGTTGTAGTCCGGACACCGCATGACCTGGAGATAGGAGGCTATGCGGATCTCTGAATCGAGAGTTGCGTTGCGATAGTAATTAAGGAAAAATCGATCCCTGGTTTCCGGACAGGACGGCAGTCTTCTGTGAGCGTCTATGGCCGATATTCGAACTTCCATGGGAAGAAATCCGCCCACGTCGTCTATGCATGTCTTCAGCCGCGTCAACAGTGTCTCGGTCTCCAGGCCCATGTTTCCGATGGCTTTCAGAGCTTCCAGAGTCTGAAATCGAAGAGACAATGTAAATAACATATTCAGCTAAGCTGTTGAAGTCGATCGCAACTAAGCGTACTTGTCGTATCTCGGCCAAACTGTGTTGACGAGGCGTGCAACCCTTCTCGATCGTCTGTTCCATTCTGTGCAAAAACATATCAATCGGCTTGAGTCCGAGACCCGCGCAGTGGCCTTCCTGATTGGCGCAGAATGCATGGACGACCGCCGAATAACTCAGGATAAACTGGGCGTCGGGTATTTCGCGCTCGAACTCGAGAATCGGCATCAGCGAGAAGAGAGTCGTCGCGTCCGGACGGGGAATCAGAGCGAATGCTGTAACCCATGCGTTCGTAGTCGTGGAATCGACGGCCTTCTTCCTTATCAGATCTCGCATCACTTTCACCGCTGCGTTGCTGCCTATGAAGGGTAGAGCGTCGATTATGTGTTTTCTGAAAAAAATTTAATACAAAAATTATCATTAGTTTATCCCCGAATCCCGAATCGAAGAATAATAATTGAATATGAAAGAATAATAATTGAATATGAAAGAATAATAATTGAATATCGAAGAATAATAATTGAATATCAAAGAATAATAATTTAATATTGAAGACTAAAGTTATCGAATCTGCAGCTTGTTTTTCTCCATACCGAATCTTTTATCAAAAAAAGTCGAATCAGTAACAACCAAACAAAAGTTTAATTTTTTGTAAGTACCCTATTCAAAGCTGATTTCCCCAGACCACGATAAATATACAAAAAAAATCATCACCCTGAAGACATCTGCATGAGACTAAATTTCATCAAGCTATAATTCGCTTAGAGAACAAAATTCTACAAGCGAACAATTTTTTTCCCCCAAAGCAGCGGCTTGACCGAGATTTGCCAACGACGAAATTCGGAGTCACACAGATATCTTCAAGCCCATAAAAAATCGAGCATCCAAAAAATCACCTTCCACTCGTGCAGATGCTATTGGCTCTGGAGAGGAGCTGCGACATAGACGGATAGTCGAGAAGCCTCGCCGAGTGTATGAACTTGGTGTACATCTCGGAGAACCTTTGCTGGAGTTCCTCGGTAGTTCCGAGTGTGCACATGCTCTTCAGAAGATCCCTAGCCGTCCTGAGTTCCCCGTGAACGGCTCTCGGCGAGGTCGCGTGATCGTAGAGCAGATTCGTTCGTTTCGCATTGATCAAGTTCTTGGTCGTCGATCCAGAATTCCTCGTCGAAAGGTCCTCGTCCTCGTCCTCGTCGTAGTCGGTGTCGGGTTCGTCCTCGTCCTTGGACTCCTCGACGAGCCGAAGGCTCGCGACGCTCTTCGTCCTCGCGCCCGCTCCGGCGCCGTTGGAGAACGGCTGAAGATGATGCGACTCCCTGCAGACCACGCTCTCGTAGATGTTGTGGTCGATCGTGATCTCGCACTCGCTGTGCGACCTGAGAAGCGGCTGACTCAAGGGCGGCGACTGGGAAAGCGGACTCCTGTAGAATGTCGACTGGACGACCGACAAGTGTTTTCCGCCGTGAACGCAGGTCGCCAAATCCTTGACCTTCCTCAATATGAGGCTCGTGCGTTTGGCCTCGTGAAGACGATAGCGCGTGTCGCAGATTCCGTTCACGTCCAGCTCCTCGACCCTGCGGTCGACGTCGAATCTCTTCATGGTGTTCTGGAGCATGGAGAGGATGCCGCGCTTCAGATTCAACGACCAGACGGCCTCGCCGGCCTCCGGGCAGACCTCGCGAACGTGGCCGTCGTCGAAGGCGAACCTCAGCGGATGGTGCTCCAGGTGAGCCTTGAACTCCGCGTCGGCGCGGTCCGGGAACTCCCTGTTGTAACTCTTGCGGTCGTGCCTTATGCTCGCGTTGGTTATCCTGAGGTAGCCCTCGCAGGGCGAGGCGAAGTGGATCGTCACGGTGGAGTCGATGAAGAGGGTCGACTCGTCCCGATTTCCGGGAGACTCGTGGCTGGACTCGTGCTCGTCGCTCGAACGCTGCTCACCCAAATTCGTCGTCACGTCGACGCTGTGATGGTAACGGTAGAATACACCCTCCGCGTACTTGAATTTTTGCTCCGGTGGAACTGCGGGCGGATGGATGGAAAATACGGTTATTGTCATTAGTTTTTATTCGGTGAGCCGTTGAGAACATTTTTATTATTTATATAAATTGTTCAAATAATTGTGAACATAAAATAATAACATGAATTTTTGCATGTTATTACTTTTTAATGTAATATTTGCTTTGTGTATTTATTTATTAGAAATTATGAAAAAATAAAATAATATATAATATAACGTGTATAAAAAAAATATAATAATTTAATTTTTTTGAAATATATACATGTATATTGATGTACTCACCGACGCATCTCGTGCGACTGCATAACGATGGATCCTTGATTATTTCTGCAAAAAATATATAAATCGCTGTGAGTAAACAATTTATCGTAAAGAAAATATTGACTTTTAACTCTATGACTCGAAGCTGTCCCATTGTGACGCAGTGGCGATAACGACGATATGTTTATTTTTTTCCGTTCGTTTTCGTAAGCAGACACGATACAAATTCCCGGAACTATCACTCGTCCAATTCATAGAAAAAATAAATTGCAGAAGCGATAAAAAGGATTGCGAAAGATTCGTGAGAAAATTTCCGACAGAGCGTTGTGGTTCCGCGCATCGATGGAAATTCCGGTGGGGACGAAAACACTATCTCCCGTCGATAAAAATCCTATGCTCAAATTACATAAAAAAATTAGTTTATCAAAAAGATTTGATTTTTAGTTAAATTTCAAGGGGTGAATAAAAACTACCCTCTATTGAGTACGACAGCGCCGATCTTCTGCGAATCGACGGAAATGCCATTGATGATCTATCGATGATCTATCGATGATCTATCGATGATCTATCGATGATCTATCGATGATCTATCGATGATCTATCGATGATCTATCGATGATCTATCCGATGATCTATCGATGATCTATCCATGATCTATCGATGATCTATCCATGATCTTGCCATGATCTATCCATGATCTTGCCATGATCTATCCATGATCTTGCCATGATCTATCCATGATCTTGCCATGATCTATCCATGATCTTGCCATGATCTTGCCATGATCTATCCATGATCTTGCCATGATCTTGCCATGATCTATCCATGATCTTGCCATGATCTATCCATGATCTATCCATGATCTTGCCATGATCTTGCCATGATCTATCCATGATCTATCCATGATCTTGCCATGATCTATCCATGATCTATCCATGATCTATCCATGATCTATCCATGATCTTGCCATGATCTATCCATGATCTATCCATGATCTATCCATGATCTATCCATGATCTACCGACGATAAAACCATCCGATCACGTGGACGTAAAAAAAAAGTATCAGAAAGTTTTCATTTATAGTTCAATTTTAAAGAGTGAATAAAAACTACCCTCTATCGAGTACGATCACGTGCACGTGAAAAAAACATCAAAAAGTTTTCAATTTTTAGTTGAATTTCAAAAGATCAATAAAAACTACCCTCTACAAAATTATTTAGTACAGTAATTACAATTGAATTACACAACAGTTAGATTATCTTCAGCTTACCCGCAAAAGCGTCTCGTCCAATAACGAGGCCAAAGAGAAGAACGATCGATAACCCGATCATGTTTTTTCCGATTAATCACTGCGCGTCGAATGCCGAAAAAAAATCGACGATGCTTTAATTATTCTTCTTTATCTTCCAAAGAATAGCTGGTCACGCGTAGAGTCGTAAGTTCCTCATGCCTGTGGGTATTTCCCCGATTTTGGGGACCTCCGGCCGGGCTTCCAGTCGCGGTCACTCGGCGATGCACCTCGAAGGGTCTCGAGGGATTAAATCGAGTTTACAATAACCAGGAGAAGCCCGCTGGTGAGTGTAGTCGTTCGAATCGAGAAACAGCTCGATGGGGCCCGCAAGCGCATCAAACTCTATTGAATCCCGTTTGGTAATGCACGCACAATCCCGCGTTAGTTAAGTAAGTGCTTCCTGCCCTGACCGAGAGCGTCGAGAGAATGAGCCCGTGTCACGATCATCGTAGAATCCATTGGCGGTCAAAGGTCCCTCGTCGGATTTTTCGTATGCCCCACCGACGTCGAACGGGGATCGACGTCGGTGGCCGGCTCGGGTCTCCTCTCCTTCTATGGCCGGTTCGAAAGGTCATCTGGAGATAAGATAAGAAACAACGAGAATATAAGAAGACCCTTCGCTCACTTCGATTTGGATATACATTATGCGTGAACCGAATATGATTCGGTCGTTGAGATAGCGTTACTACATGCACGCGCATTCATACTACGCGCATACATATTTATCGCGCTGCATCGTGCGGGAGAAACTGTGGTATGTTTTTTTTCCTGGCAATGTACCGCACGAGTAAACGCATCGGCGCAAGCAGGCCCTCTGCTCACACTGTGCGCTGCTAATCGTCGATACGGCGATTAACATTTGAAGATTTCATAACACACATGCCCGTTGCCAATCGTTTGGGGAAAGTGTAATTAGTCTGCGCAGTAACAGATGCGCGGAGGACCGGCAGTATTAAAATCCCGTAATCTCGTATTTATTATTCTCGTTTAACGATCGTTAATCTTCTTATCGACAATGCAATATAAAATAAGTAAAGACATCGGCACGAGCATACCCTCTGTGCACACTATACGCTGTTAATCGTCGATAGGCTGATTAACATTTGTAGATTCCATAATCCACATGCCCGTTGCAAGTTGCTTTAGAAAAACATAATTAATCTGCGCAGCAGCAGATGCGCGGAGGACCGACAGTATTTATTATTCTCGTTTAACGATTCTTCTTTATTCTTAATCTTTATTGATAATGCAATATAGGGCACGTGACGTGTTTACCCCGAGTCATAATCTGTGCGTTTTTCTCATGGAAAATCTTGTCGAGCGTGCGCAAAAGATTAATTGCTTTCCTTGGGTTAATACGCGACATACAATTTTTTAAATTCGAAACGTGAAAAAGCTTATGGCGCGCTCGGACGCACGTGCGGCAATCGCGATATCGTCGATTGGCCGGGGATCTCTTATCGCGAGCTATCTGGAAATCGTGTTGCGGTGAGTGTCGAGAGAAGGATTGGCGTACCGCATGGAGGAGCAGTGAGCGTTTCGTCCAATCAGCTGTTCGCCGTTTCCCTCCGCGGAAGGGAGATCCGGGTCGACTAACCGTTCGCGAAACATCGGACTCCCTTCTCCGTCCGCCTCGTTCCCCTGTTCACTTTTATGTTCTTTACTGTTATCATTATATTCCCCCTGTACAATCGTGTTATACGCGCGCGGCCCGCGAAAGCCCGGATCGCCTGTAATTTTTCGTTTTTCACGAATCCCGTGATCAGCAGCCGCGCGCGAGCGAGGTGGCGTGAACGGCTGCGGCGCGCGGGGAGGGGGGAGGACAGTCAGCAGGCGCGAAGAGCGTGTGTACGTGCCAGTTCCCCTCGGGATCTGTGTGCGTGTCGAGCGTAGGAATCTTCCGTGTGTTGGTTCCTCAGTCTCGGACGGGAACGCGCTGCGTAGAGGCACTCAGCTGTGGCCAGGCCTGCGTCAGTATGTGACAGGAGACGTCCTGATCATAACAACAATTGGTCACGTTAAAAGTCGCCTGTCGTCGGGCCAGTCGTCGGTGTTCGGGGGGGAGGGGGGGGACCGAGGTGAACCCGACCGTCGAGAGACGTTCGTAATAAAACGCGATCGAACCGCGAAAGAGGAATCATCGCCGGATCTCTCTTTTCGAATTAACAAAAAATAAATACAATAAAAAAAATCTTCCGAGACAAAAGAGGAAAATATCTCCGTTATGGGAGATCGCTGGTGGAATTACAATCGGGACGAGCGCTTCGAGTCCGCGACTCTCTGAAGTTCGTTTCGAGTTTTGTTTGGCGCGAGCTGACGAACGGGCAAAAATTGAAATAACAAAAAAATAAGGCCGAGACGGTCGTCGCGAGACGCGACGATTTTCCCATCGTCGGCTGTGGACAACGCACGCACGGCGGATCGAGCGACAGCGTGAGCTACGCTCAGAGAGACGACAATGGGAAATTGTTTGAAAAGCAGCGGCGGCGGTCAACAGGACAATGCTACGCTGCTGAGTAACAGTCCCGATTCCGCCGTCATCGGGGCATCCTCCCAGGAGACACTCGGACCTCCGCTGTCGTACAATGTAATCTAATTTTTTTCTTTTTTTTTGACTCTAAATTTTGACTTTCAAAACTGTCCTTGCAACTTATCGCCCGACCGTTCTCGCGAGTGTCCGTGCGGGCTTGTGTTTTTCTCCTTTTTCTTTTTTTTCGTTGGCCTTAACGGCTTTCCTCGCGGCCTCGCTCGAAGCTAATTGCGATTAGTCATTCTACGACGCATTGTCTATCGTCGCTCGCGATTCGCGATCTTGTTAGACGAGGCTTTTTATTCTATGGCAGCGAAAAAACAAACTTGGAATTCCTCGCTTTCTTTTTCAATATCCGTTTCTTTTTTTTAAGATAAACACATCTTTGGAACTTGATCGAAGAGCTCGGAAATGATTTTTTATACTATCAATTATTTGTGTAACACGATTTATCTAGGCTGCTATTGTGGGGATTCGATAGAATTCTTTTTTTACTTCCTGGAAAAAGTTAAACATTTTATTTTGCTTCCTCGTAGAGGAAGCTTCTTTATTTATTCTGAGTGCATGGAACGCATTGCCAGCCGCAATAATTGAATCCGAGACAATACATCGATGCAAAAATGAACTCGAAAAAAGATGCAGATATTATAAGTTACAAACTTCCGTTCTTTACTTTTTATTTTTTTCAATTTTCAATTTAATTTAATTTAATGGGTTTCCACTTTTACCGATTTACATTACAGAGCTCTGAATACCAAATTATAATATAAAATATCATTAGATTCTGGACTTCCACACCAATCGATCATTACATACTTTAGTCCTACAGAATTCTAATAATAATAATAACTTATCGGAAAAACTGAACATTTTTTACTTCTTATTTACCGAAAAAAAAGATTTCAAATTTTTTTACTTATCGGAAAACATGAAAATGCTTAATGTTATTAAAAAAAAAGGGAAAGCGGAATAACAAAAATATATTTTTTTCAGGAGGTTGTCGGAGCTTACTATCCCTCGGGCGCGAACCGAGGAAGATTCCTGCAGTCGACGGAGCTCAGTGTGACGCACGGAATAGGTGTGATGGTAGGCCCGAGAAACATGGGAGGCTCCGGCACTCTGAGCGAGGAGGAGCAACAAGTGAGAATCGCCAAGCGCATCGGCCTCATCCAGCACCTGCCGACTCGAGAGTACGACGGCACGAAGAAGGGAGAGTGCGTGATCTGCATGATGGAGCTGGCGGTCGGTGAAGCCGTTCGCTATCTGCCCTGCATGCACACGTACCACGCGGTGTGCATAGACGACTGGCTTTTAAGATCGCTGACGTGTCCATCCTGCATGGAACCGGTGGATGCAGCGCTGATCAATTCTTATCATCCCACGACTTAGTATCGCGGCCGAGCGACGAATAAACGCGCGCCGCCGCCCGGTCATCGATACGACGACGAATTGATAAATTTTTTGTAAACACAACCGAATTTTCCGACGGATCGACGAACCGGATGCATCGCCGTTCTCGTTGTCCACGAGCGCGCAGACTTCCGGGAAAAAAAAGCTTGGAGCAAGGCGAAAGCTTCCTCCGGATAAATAAACGGCCCGTTCGGATCGATCGAGCGCGAAGTACGCTGCAGTTCGAGCCGCCAGCGGAGCGAGCGAGCTTCCGGGGAAAAAAAGCTTGGAGCTATGTGAAAGCTTCCTCGGGTCCGTTTAAACGGCTCGTTCGAACCGAACGATCGCGAAGTTGCAGTTCGAGCCACGCGCGTCGATTGAAACGCCTTTTCAACAGCGAACGAGTGTACATAAGACTTCGAGGTAAAACGCGGAAGAAATCGGGGATGTTAGAACGCTGTTAAGAATTTTTCTTGGCGCGAGGTCGTAGAGGAAACGGGTCTCTGGGTTTCATTCCGGAAAAAAATGCTTAAATGAATAAACAGCTCGTTCGGATCGAACGATCGCCAATAATTGCAATTCGAGCCGTACGTGAAAAAATCCGGGACGCTGCAGGAGCTTTCGCGTCGATTTAAAAGCCGCTTCAAGAGCGATCGAGTCAGACCGAATTCGTGTACATGAGACGTCCAGCGAAAGTGCGGAAGTTATCAGGGCCGCTAAGAATTAGTCTTCGCGCGAGATTGTATCGAAAACGGGCTCGGTCTTGTGGACGCAGAAATCGCCAAATTGCAATGCTCGGAACGGCGCTCTCGACTCGGAGGCGTTAACGGGATTCAGCTCCGGCTTCGTCGGATCACGCGTGCTTCTGTGCTCGAAACGCGGCAACGAAATGTGCAAAGAAAAAAAATTATATATATATATATTCTCACACGAACCCACTGCATAGGCACGCTGTTTCGTGAGTTGTAAAAATTGTCTCGATTCGAAAGCGGTTCGACTCGGCGCGATCGGCGAGGATCGCGATCGGTTTAATCTTCGTTGAGTAGTTTTACGTTCCTCTCGGTCTCCGCGGAAGATACGACGAGAAGATGCGACGACCGCAATTTTTTTCATTCGCGCAAACTGCGATCGCTACGTTCGGTTTACATCGTCTCAGCGTCGTAAATTGCGCTCCGCGAGAGCGCTCGAGGTGAATGAGCAGGTATATTTTTTTTTAATCGAGAGTCGCTGAGATAACAACAGTATCGTGTTGACTTTTTTTTTCTCGTATATCGGAGCCCGATTCCCGGATACTTAGAACGCTAGACGGTTTCCGTACCGATAAGAATACACGGATAGGGCTTTGAAAACTATAACGGATAGAGAATCGGATTGAATTACGCCCGACGAACCTTTTATCTCGATGGATTTATACGTACTGTAACGAGTCCGAGGCCGCGTAATTATAGATTTCGTTTGGGAAAGCGTAGCTAGGCGAGTCTCGTCGATTTGTTATATCGCGTAAAAAAATGTGTGTATCGACAGGAATTATTGTACTAGCGGCTGCGCGGCGGTCATGCCGGTTCGTTGGACCGCACGCGCGATTCTCAAAACACCCTGCCCCCGAACGATATACATAAAATATATATTAACTATATTATAAAATGAACCGCGACGATTCGTTGCGGATCGGCGCTCGGTTTAAATGGGTCGTTACCATCGTGCGAGGGGATTCAAAAGAAAAAGAAGATGATAAAGAAAAGAAGAAAACATATATATATTGCATACGGTGTAGAATTTAAGCGAGTACCATTTAAACGTGTACGAAAGCTTGGCTATTACGATATTGGCTAGTTTAAGTTTTCGGTTCGAATGGGAAGTATGGAGCTGTGAAATAGTGATTTGTTGACGAAATATATTAAAAAAATACACGAAATAGGAGTTTAATACAAAATATAACTATTTAGTAACAAAAAGCTGTAATCGATAATGTTTGTAATTCTCGGCCCTGCCTTTCCTACTTTTTTCTCCGCCTATGGGAATACCCGCGTGTTCTATTCAGCCGCGTTTGCCACGATGCTTCGTACTCGTGGGGCTTCTAATGTTGAGATTACCATCGGATAATGTAGCACAGCACCGGCTATCGTCGACGAGCAGTACTCTATTCGACATTTAATCCTGTTTTCCCTCGGGACGCCGGGGTCACATTCAAAATTGGGAACGTCGAGCGCCGCGGAACGTGGGTCCATCTAGCGGCGTTTCGGCTCGTCAGCTGCGCGCGTTTTTACCGACTGAGCGAGATTCTCGCGACATCCGTCAATTTAAGGTGATACGAAATACCGGCGTTGTTAACAAAACTGTACTAAATGCCGATTTGAAATCGCAATCCGCCGATGAAAAAGAAAATTGACTTTTCCTGGTGAATCGGAAGGTGCAGGGAAAGACTACTGTCGGTTTTCTCGGCGGTCTGCAGTCTCAATACCGCGGTCGGTAATAAAAACTGTAATCCCCTTTCCTCACAGATTCTCGTACGTACGATCAAAAGAAAAGTCTCACCGAAAGTCGAGATGCGAGGAGACTCTTAGGGCTCTTAGGGCCACACATCGTCTCTCGATGTAATGTATAACTAGGCATACCCGTTGACATTCTGGCAGTGATGGAAAGAATACAAGAAGATTCACTATCGCGTCGCTTACCTTCGTACACGTCTTTCCAGGTGGATTTCCAAGATACTTTCGATTTGGCGTTTTCGTTATCAAACGTGACTGCGCACGTGCGGTGTCGGTTTCTGATACGAATTCTTACCAAAAAATGACAGCGCGCTTGCGCACTCACGTTATAATAACGAAAAACGCAAAATCGAAAGCACTCACCGTTTCACATTCAAACCCGAGAACGTCGACGCGCGCCGAGTGCGTCACTCCATCTAGCGGCCTCTCGGCGCATCAGCTTCGAATCTTTGTACCGACCGCCCGAGCTTCTCGAGCTCCGATCTCGCGTCTCGGCGACTATCCGCCAACTCAAGGCGAACCGCTTTTGGCGTTAGGGCCACACATCGTCTCTCGATGTAGTGTGTGTAGCGAGGTACACTCGCGGACGTCTAGTGGTGTTGGAAGGAACACAAGAAGATTCAGTGTCGCGCCGCTTACTGCCTTATACGTCTTTGATCGGTTTCGTGCCGAGTCGAGAGTTCGCGTGGCGGAGTCGTCGCGTAACGGGGCTCCGTTCTGAGGTGCAGAGAGAAACGTAACGACAGTTCAACGTTTGAGCGCGAATTGAGAAATCGGTCGTGACCCTTGGATGACAAATTCGCCGCTTATAGAGCAACACGCATCGTCCGTCCACAAATATTGTGTCACACGTTTACCGAGAAACGACGCATAAATTTCAAGTCTCAGGAAAGGTGTGAAAAAGAAGAAACAAGAGATTGACTCTCCATCGAACAAAAAACCCAGGTGATTCATCCAGGACACAGCGCCGAGGATATTCTCACGGTCTAAATCGTCCACCGACCGAGAAAGCCTTTTAGTTGTTTTGCAGCGTCCGCGCAGCCCTTTCGGCCTCCTCGTCCAGCATCGCGACATCTCGCACTTCGAATAGACCGCGCAGCCGCCTCTGGCAAAGCGATGGCGGGCAAAGTCAACACCCGGTTGGTCGGCGAATCTTCGACATTGAAAAACGACAAATCGCTGTGGGTCGCCGGATAGAGTTTTGCCCAAAGTTCGAAGCGCTCACAAAATTCTCCCGAACGACTTACGAAATTAACCGATTGCGAGAGCATCAAACATGTTCGCTAATTCTCCCCGCGCCGAGTAGATGAGAAAAACAAAAACGAGAGGAGAAAAAAAAGTCCACGAATTGGTCGGCGAATCTTCGAGGCTGAAAAATCACTATGGCTCGCCGGACGGAATTTCGCCCAAAGTTCGAAGCGCCCCGCCGAGTTCCGAACGATTATGAAATCCACCGATCGCGAGAGCGTTAACACGTTCGGTAATTCTCCCCTCGGCGAGTAGATGAGAATACGAAAAACAAGAGGAAAAACAAAAAGCGGCCGATTGGTCGAACGCGGGGCGAGGCTAGTGGGAAGCTAGGGACATCCGAACGGAGGTGGCGGCGAGCGAGGGTGGGGGGAGAGCGAAGCGAAGGAGGACCGCCAGTCGCTATGTAGGCGTCATCATGGTGTGTGGGACGAAGTGTTTTTGAGGGACGTGTTTGTTTTGAATCGATAAGACGTGGGGGCCCCTCCGGGTCTCTCTCGTATTATTATGGTAATCAACGCCAACGAAATAGTCGGCGGGTTTTTCACCAGCTCTCGAGTTCGCAATGGGAATTAATAAAAGTGTCGGCCCGATAGCGAGAAACTTCCGCCCGTTCTCCTGGCGATAAATAGGAACGCGAGAACGCGTGAAACGAATTTTATTTTAGTTATTTTTTTTTTTCCTCTCGTTCTCTCCGTCCGTTGAGACACCGCGGGACACGGCCGTATGATGTCGGATCCACGAACGGCGTCCGTGGACTCAACGCATCGACCGCGCTGCGCGACACGGTTCGACAACAATTCGTCCCGCTTGGTCAACATTTTTTTGTCCCTGCTACTATTTTCGAACTGTGCGAGAGCCGATTTCGGTCTGCCAGGCGGTGGCAAGAATAACGTTCAGTGTCCAGTGGAATGCGCCTGCTTAGGTAACGTCGTGGATTGCAGTGGTTTGCAGCTCATCGGAGCGCCGAGCGGTTTACCACCATGGACCGAAACTTTGTGAGTCGAAAAAAAAAAAAAGAAATTTTTCTTTTTGCGTTTATATTATTTTGGTGAATAGATCGACGGTAAATTTGGGAGGAGACGCGTGCTGGACGATTTGTTGAGCCGAGCGAAGAATGCACGGTGTATTTATAGCTTCTCTAATTGGGGCCCTATTAGAGCCATTTAGGATAGAGCGGATATTAATCGTCGAAGAGAGTTAATGTATTTCCATTCGATTAATGCCCGGTTCGATAGCTGGACTTAATCGCGAAGCGAACTGTTGTGTACTGGACGGCTCGGGACATTCGAGACGATAGCAGTGACACACGATACTCTATACCGTGGAGGATAGGCGGAACAATTTATCAATTACACCCATGAAAATTGTTTCAGATCCGATGCGCCATTGTCCGCCCTCATGAATAAAGGAGAGATCGGAATATTTTTCTAGCTACGCATGAGGCCATAAAAAAATTTATTAGTATTTGGAATTTGAATATCGATGTGCTTGTCCGGGGACGCTGGATGGGAAGTCTCGCAAGATTGGCAAAATTGCAGATTCTCATCCCGTCACAATACTGTTACAAACACGCAAACAATAATAATAATAATAAAATGAAAAATAATAAAGTGGTTGGAAGTTGTTGATCGGTCTTTGGGCTCACCTTAAGGGGATAAAATTGCTCACAGTTATTGCGTAGGAGTAAATGTGAATAACGGTGTGCCTGGAAATTTATTATTATAT